>JADBJO010006118.1:27500-42500 GCA_016801955.1 Conus betulinus
TTGCCTCTTCCTTTTCTCTCTCTTCCCAACACCCTCCCCTACCCCCTGCCCTCATGCCCCCCTGGTCCTGATCACCTTCACCATTTTCCCTCTTCTCCCTTTCAGTCGTTCTTTATCTCCACACCATATCCTCCGCCATCTCTTCCGCCCTCCCCGCCCTCCCTTCTCTCCCCCACCCCATTGTTGTCTATGAAAACTGCCCTGGAGATGGCTGGCAGGAGGAAACACACTCCTGGACCCTTTGATCTTTAGTGCCATTGAAGCGACACTGGACTGGAGCTACTGCGGCGATTGAACAGGTCAACGCTCATATTGATCGTTTGATATGAGCCAGTCGGGTGATCCTGTGGGTCAAGGAGGACCCGGGGGGGGGGGGGGGGGGAGGGCAGGGAATGGGGATGGGAGAGGGAGATGTAGAGAGGGGTATGAGTTATGAGTTTGTGACACCAAAGTCCAGTTCTCACTTCACACTTTACAGCAGACTCCATGAAAACCCTGTTCAGAGATGTCCCACCTGACGTGATCTTCCAGTTTCTGAAAGAGATTAACATTTTTCATGTGATTTAAGTTTTTATGGATGAAAGATTTTTAACAAAGTTTCTGGTGCGTTTTTAGAAGGGTTTATGTTAAAGAATTGTGTGAATGTTTTGGGTTTTTGTTTTGTTGTTTTGTTTTTTGTTTTGTTGTTTTGTGTTTTGGATGACTTGTGAAATGACTTCAACGTGGTGACAGGCTTAATTGACCCTTTGCGGTCAGCTGGGCTATACGCAACATTACCTTACCTTACCTATCTAGTTATCACTTCTCATGGACCTACTCCTTGACTATGGAGTCAGCAGGACTCTTACACGATGGATTGCTGCAGCACTTCAGGTGGGAACCGTCATCCTACGATTTGGAGACTGGAGGTCTGAACATCACAAACTTTCTATGGAGTTACCTCAAGGTTCTCCTCTCTCCCATGTTTCACACAAGTTTACATCAGAGGCCTTGAAGACCTCAACAGAAATGGAATTGTGGAGTGTTGACACTCGGATGACGGTCTGATCTTCAAAACATCAAGGAATGCTCAAGAAAATACGAAAGCAGACCACTTCAAACACATCTACAAACTTGCCATTGCTCTTTCTTTTTTTTTT
The DNA here is from genome assembly GCA_016801955.1 of Conus betulinus. Lineage (NCBI taxonomy): Eukaryota > Metazoa > Mollusca > Gastropoda > Neogastropoda > Conidae > Conus > Conus betulinus. The sequence continues at coordinate 28,640 of JADBJO010006118.1, forward strand.
CTTTAAATTTCTTCAGCCACAGTTCAAGCGTAGATGGGTGGTGGAGAGAGAGAGAGAGAGAGAGAGAGAGAGAGAGAGAGAGAGAGAGAAGTGGGCAGAGGCAGAAAGAAAGAACTGATTTACATTCCTCCAGTGTGTAGTAGACTCAAGACATTAAAACGGAAACACCAGAAAAGCAACCACACAATTAATAGTACAAACAAACAGAAAATAAAAAAAACACACACACACACACACACACACACACACACACACACACACACACACACTCAATTTAGAAAGACCAGCAGGCAAACTCATGAAATCTTTTGAATTGATGATTAAAGTCCTTTTCTAGGGATGCGTGCCCCCCACCCCCCCCCCCCACCACCACCACCACCCGCCTCCCCCTCCCTCCTGTTTAATAAATCAATTTTCTCTCAATTTCTTTTCTTTCCAGAGAGAGAGAGAGAGGGGGAGGAGGTCAGGAGAGGGGGGGGGGGGGGGGGGTAGGTGGGCTGATGTCCTCAGAAATGGGGAAGAGGACAGGAAGGTACGCTGAGGGGTTGGAGAATGAACATCACACAGTTTTTGACAGGTGACGGAGTGGATCCAACTTGCTACTGAACCAACGAACGCGATGACATGACATAAAAACTCAGAAGAACTGAAGACCAGCAAATCAACAAACATGCAATACAAGCTGTAATGCTCGACGCATCGTGTGTGTGTGTGTGGTGTGTGTGTGTGTGTGTGTGTGTGTGTGTGTGTGTGTGTGTGTGTGAGTCTGTCTGTGTGTTTGTGTAAATGAGAAAAAAGGGAGTGGGAGATGGGGGTTGTCGACCATGATGCACTCCAATATTTTCCTCTTAACAATCCTTCCCCCCGACCCCTCAACTCCCCCTCCCCTCCCCTCTGTCTTCCCCTCTCTTTCTCTCGCCTCTCCATTTCCTCCTCCTTGCCAGCCCACCCTCTCCTCACCCCCCAACCTCCACCACCCACATCATTTTTCACTCCCTCCTCCCCATTTCCTTGTCTTCACCCCACACCCTCTTCCCCATTCCCCCCTCCCCTACTGTACTTCCTCTCAGAACACTGCCTTCTGGATCACTGACAGCAGGAAGCGCAGTCTTGCATTCTTTGATCTTCAGCGCCATCAAGCAACCCTGGGCCCGAGAGGCTGTGGCGACTGAACAGACTGGAGCCGGCAAAAAGCGCGCATCGCCCGAAAGGGCGCGCCATTGAGCGCGCGCTTCAACGTCAGAAAGCGCGCGTCTTTCATCTGAGGCTGAGTACCTTGCAATGCTCATAAGCGCGCTTTTCTGATGATCTCTAAAGGCAGAGAGCACGTTTGTTTTTACTCAGTCATTTGGTCTTTTTCTTTGTTCGTATTCACTGTTTAATATCATCAGGGTTGTAAAAATATTAACACTTAATTGCAGAGCTTGTGTGCTTAATAACTTTCATTAAATATCCATGATCATTAGGGAAATGAACGGTGCATAGGTGCACAAGCGTGTGTGTGTATGTATGTGTGCTCTATGTGTGCATGTGCATGTATGAGAGACAGAAAGACAGACAGACAGACAGACAGAAAAGTGTGGGCCTTCCAGAAGAGTGAGACACCCCATTTCAAAAACCCCATCAGTCAAACTGCCATGAAACACACACAATAGCCATGCAGGTAAAACTAAAGTGTGCAAACATCTTGATCTCCTACATGCGGACTTCCTGACTCAGGAAGCACTTTGTTAACATAAAGGATAGGCGCCCTGTGCGGCTGCGGGCATTTTAGCCGTGTTCCTGAGCAGATCCACACTGATCTTGATCGTTTGGTCAAAGACTGTCAGTCCTGTCTGATGGAGGATGGTCTGAGGGATGGATTGTGAAGTGTCATCAAGTTTACGGCAGGGTGGGTTGTGATGTCACTAGGGGAAAAGGGGGAAGGAGACTGGGGTTAGGGAGTGTGAGCAGGGTGAGCAGGAGATGATCTAACCAGCAATGTGATTTTGAACGTTTTGCTTTCTTTTTTTTTTCAACGATTTGCTCTGAACAAAACATTGGAGGACGTCTTCACGTTAATAAATACGGGCGTCTGAGATATATGTTGCTTCTGGATTCCAGTTCTTGTTTCAATCTTGACTGTTCCATACACAAATCAATGCTCATTCTTGGGAATGCTTGGGAATGAGTGGTGTCTGCGGGTATCTGACTGTCCGACTCTCACACAGAAATTATGGATGCATGCACGACTTTTCTAATTCATATACACACACCCACTCACCTGAACATTGACAGCCAGGGAACAGAAACAACACTTTTTCTGTTTTATGCTGCCTGAGCCATCAGACAAAACATATAATAAACGCAAGAACATCAATAGTCGGCACGCCAACCACAAGGCGTACACACAAACTATATGCATATATTAGTATTTCAAATACGCAAAATATATCTATATAAGGTTCACTATCTACTGTCGCTGCTGGTTCCAACGACGATGAAGGCGGCGACGACGACGACGAAACGATGAAGAGGACGAAGACGTCAAGACGATGAAGATGAAGACGACAACGTCGACAGCGTCAAGTGTGACACAGAACTTGCAGAACGTCAGAGCTGTGGCTCAAAGAAAAAAAAAACTAGCACTCACGGGCGTCTCTGCCGGCGACAGGGTGACAGTGTCACAAAGGAGCTGTGGCTCACACACACCACAGAGAAAGCACAGAACGCAGCGACGGCCTCGCCAACAGGTCGCTGGTTCAAAACTTGGGAGCGGCGCTCTGGCTTGGCAGCAGCGGCGTCTCCAGCCCAACTGGCTCAGCGGGTAGTCGGTCCCGGGCGCAGTGGCAGGTAGGTAGATTGTCGGCACTCAGGCCGACTTCTCCACAACCGTCACACGGTGGAGAACAAGGGGGTAGACACAACTACGAACCCTGACCCCCACACAGTAGCAGCCAGTCCCCCTCAGTCCAGGGAACACTTCTACCTGGGGGGAAACTGATTAAACTACCTTGATTATCATGGCTACTACTCATTGCAATCACGACTACATTCATATTCATTAGCCACATCATATTCCACTAGAACTGGAGACAAACACCAACATATTCTTTCTTCAATACTATAATATTCCTTTTCCGGAATAAATAACACATCATTCCCTTTTCGGGAATCATAGCACTACACAGTAAAGGACTTTAATATAAACCTTTCAGAGTCTAGTTTTCCAAATTGGGGAAAGATTCCCACTTAGACCCTCTTCAATAAACCATGAATACAATTCGTTACACACTTAATTAATGAATACTTTTCATCAAACTATAAATGTCTTTCGCGCCGTACCACAAATGTTCATTTCTTTTCTTGTATAATAACAAGAATGTTCATTTCAATTCATACAATCGCCAGATTTTAAAAGGAATATTTTTTTCCAAAAGATTCAACTACTTCAATACATGTAAAGGAAAGATTTCCACACACTCTTGTTTACCAACACACAACTATTCAATATTCATGTCAAGAGTGAATTAAATACTCATCTACATCAAAATCAAAACCACCATATAGAACATATGTAAAGTTTCTGTCGCTCACTCTGGGCGCTTATTATTCATAGCATCAAAAACTCTCCCTCTTCTCGCAAACCACATTAGAATAAGACCTTTTTTCATGAAGTTCATAACTAAGTCACAGAATAAACAAAATCTTTTTTTTTTTCTGAAAAACCACTTCCTTTAACACTCACTTCATCTATTCATGTTTTCCGACAGCATTTCGTTTTGTTATCCTATCCAGTCATAGGACAACACAGAACACAGCAAATGTTTTTTCTTTTCTAAACCAAACCTTCACAAGTGCGCTGAGGAAGTTTCAGTCGCTCCTAAACGGGAATACGGTTTCGGTTTGCTAACAAATAAATATTGAATGATAAATACCTGACTGCCACAAAAAAACGGCTGGGTCCCTCTTCGGCCTTCTGGAATGCTGCGGAGCCGGAATCACTGCAGAGACTGCCTAACCGGTTCAGCTCACCCGGCTTTAACGGTGCGCAGATGACTAGCAGTCAGGTAAACTTTTCAACCGGCCTCCGGAGGACTACCTTCCAGTTAGCACGGTTGCATGAAAATTTGTGACCGGGACGGGGAAACGGTCCGTCACAACTGGCAACGATGTATTCAAATGTACTACGGTTTCTGTGTGTTGTTGTTTGTGAAAAAACACAGTTCGCTGACTCCGCATCTCTCCTCGCTCTGCCCTTTTCTTATCCTCCTATTTCTTTTTCAAGCGACTGATGGACACCAATGTAGTGAGCTCTGTGACCAGAATCCTACGCTCTAGTTTTAGGTCCTTGCCCTCTGTCCTTGATCTGGATCATCTCTGACACAGGCATTTCTGAAGCGCAATCTCTGTGAGCTGTTTTCCAGGATGACTGAAAGTTCTTTTCCAGCATGTCGCTTTTTGTCTTCCATTCATTTTGGTGATGTGGCAACGGTGACGTATGCCTACACAAAGTTATGGCACTGATACACTTAGGCATTCTTCAAAATGTTTCATTTCATATGAATGCTGTCAAAAGTGTTGCTACTCTGTCTGTCTGTCTGTCTGTCTGTCTGTCTCTCTCTCTCTCTCTCTCTCTCTCTCTCTCTCTCTCTCTCTCTCTCATTATTTGTAAGTGCTTTGAAAAGAGCATTGCCCACACACACACACACACACACACACACACACACACATACATGCACGTACACATATAAGCACACACGTGCGCGCGCGCGCGCGCGTGCACACACACACACACACACACACACACACACACACACACACACACACACACACGGGCGCACGCGCACGCTTGCATACACACATTCACACACACACACACTATTCTCTCTCTCTTCTCTCTCTCTCTCTCTCTCTCTCTCTCTCTCTCTCTCTCTCTCTCTCTCTCTCTCTCTCCCTTCGTGGGAACGTGCGCGCGCGCACGCACGCACGCACTATCAAATATACAACGTCTGTGGCCTACATTCTACCTTTTGATGAAATTTGATCAAAACAGGTTCTATAGTTTTTTGTGTAGCCCTGCTGTGAACAGTAGAAACACCAACAGACACAGGTTCAAACTCAGTCTATTTGGTGAACGCTTGAAACACCCATCAGAAACAAACCAAGCAGAGGTGCACTCCTCATCCTTTGGATCTTCACAGTGAGCGAACGACTGTCAGCCAGAGAGGATGAGCTGATGAAACAATTAAACAGACTGACACTGATTGATGGCTAGATTTGCACAACCAGCTCCGAAGAGGGTTAAGGGAGATCAGCTACACAGAATCATTGAGCTTCCGGCAAACGATGTGATTCATTGGTCGGATGAAAAAATGCTTGGGCACCTGATTTGATTTGAGGCACCTTGCTTCGTTTCTTCATGTCGTGATCTTAATCACACTTTTGTCATTGTTTTCTTCTTATTCTTCTTCTTCTTCGATTGTGAAATGTTTTTCATGTGTGTTAGCCAGAGAACAGAAAAGGCAGCAAATACATCAGCCTTAACCGAAAATGCATCTGCAACAACATCAAAGGTATTGAGAGAGACAAAAAGATGTTTTACAGAGGTTCCAGAAAGCACGAAAAGATCCAGACGACTAGAATTTCAATGGGAGAGAGGTCCATACAAAAGGGGCAGGGTAAGATAAACCCGTGCACACGACATGTGATAGAGGAGGACAAAGAAACAGAGACTGTTGTCGGAAGAGGAACGGAGAGCTGTTGGTGATGAGTAGCCTACAGGAGAACCAGATCAGACAGCTATTCAGGTCCACCGGAAGTGAGTGTGCTAATGCAGACACGTGATTTTGTTTGAATTCTAGCTTAAGCAGGAAGCCAGGGGAGTATTAATTTGATAACAGTTAACACCCGGGGAATATTGTTTAACAGTGTCACTGGGCCCACACAACGGCAATATCAAAGAGACAGCTTGAAAGGGAAAGTGAAAGAGCTCAGACTTTCACAAACGTCGAACAGATCGCTAAGTGAAAAGAAAAAAGTTGCATAAGCCTGTTCACGGTGTTATACAAAGTTGCAAGTTTGAAGGTTCAGCTGGTGACCATGTGCTATTTTGCATGTGATGTCATTAAGGATCTGACGTCATTTGTGTCATGTTTGAAAGCGACTTTATACTGTAACTGTGACGTGCTTATCCAAATGTAGCATGTAAGTCTTTTGATAGGACAAAGTGTTAACGATCTTGGATCTGCGTCATGAAGTTCGCAGGACTGTGTTGATCGTCTTGCGAAGTCGATTCCAGTATTTACATTTGCCAAATCGATTTGCATATTTACAAATTAGAACAGAAAAAAAAGCCTTTTTTTCAGAAGAGATCTACTGGAAAAGTAGCCTATGAACATATGGTATCTTTCCTGATGCGTCATTTTTGTTGTATGATTGTTTGCAATGGCAAAATAAACACGTACAATGTATTACATGAAACATTCATCAAGCATGGACGTGTGAAATGATGCAAACTAAGTGTTGCATCTGCCTGCGTTGAACTGACAATTGATACGATTGACCCGTAGGTCTGGCCAAACGTGGCTTTATTAAATCAACATTGCACGTGCTGCGATTGTGGAAGCAAATGTTGTAGCCTAAAGTTATACCGCATATTACGAAGCTGTGTTCCAACCGGTCAGTGTAAAGAGAAAAACTCCCATAGGCTGATCTCTAGGACAACTGAGTTTCTTTAGCAGACACATATTACCCAAAGGGCCTTTGAGATCAGTGGTTTTTGTTCCTTTCGTCATTTCCTTTTATGTGGCATTTGACGGAAGTAGAGGCCTTTGTTTGTCGCCCCCTGAGTCATCAATTGTGCACAGCACAACGCGAGACCCCCCCACACACCCACACCCACACCCACGCATGCTGAACTTATACATGAGCGGCTTTCGATCTTGCTTGCAAAAAGCCAGGGTTCTGAGAGCCGGGTGTAAATTTTCTCGTCAACACCATCCACACTGTCTGAACGAATTAGATTGGCTGCAGAGCCTGCGTGTCCCTTGTTTTACAGTCCCTGACACGTTATTGGGGCCAGTAGTCTGATGGCTAGAGCCTAGTTTTACAGTCCCTGACACGTCATAGAGGCCAGTAGTCTGATGGCTAGGGCCTAGTTTTACAGTCCCTGACACGTCATAGAGGCCAGTAGTCTGATGGCTAGAGCCTAGTTTTACAGTCCCTGACACGTCATAGAGGCCAGTAGTCTGATGGCTAGGGCCTAGTTTTACAGTCCCTGACACGTTATAGGGCCTTACAGTCCCTGACACGTTATAGGGGCCAGTAGTCCGGTCGCTAGAGAGTTTTTCCCTGCGAAGCCGGGTGAGTTCGTCTCACTGTTGGGGTCGGATTTTTAGTCGTCGAAAACTTTCTGTGTGCACCCAGCTGTAAAGAAATAATTGATTCAGGTCAGGGAAGGTTGAGGCGCCGGCAGGAGAAAGATGGGCACCGTCTTCCATCATGCGATGCCTTCGACATGGTGAACTTAATTAGTCCACTGCCCCTACAGCCTTTAAAGTACTGGTAATTATCTTTTTTTTTCTAATCATAGATCTACATTAAAGGGTCTAACACTTTCTGACACCTGACAGCATACTGCCATTATGTTAGCACTTTTTTCAGCTTTCCCATCGTTGGAGCGAGAAGAAATGGTTCTTGCCCTTTCTGTGCAAGTACCACTGTCCCTGAATCTTTAATGGAGTTGAACATGCACTGTGAAGACTACTTAGAATATAGATATACAAATACACACTGTGAAGACTTAGCAGATAGGTATAAAAATATGTACTGTGAACACTTAGTAGACATGTATACAAAGATGTACTGTGAAGACTTAGCAGATAGGTATACAAATATGCACTGTGAAGACTTAGTAGATAGATATACAAATACGTATTGTGAAGACTTAGTAGATATGTATACAAATATGTACTCAGCAAGAAAAGATTCTCTTAAACGAACGCAATGCCTGTTACGCAATATCACGGTCTAAGTAAAATTCGTTTTTACGGGCCTGTAGCCTGACAAATAACTCTCTCTCTCTCTCTCTCTCTCTCTCTCTCTCTCTCTCTCTCTCTCTCTCTCTCTCTCTCTCTCTCTAGCGACCGTTTTCAGACCTGTCGACCAGCCACGTGAACGCTCAAGCTGAGGCTTGGTGTGTTACCAATTAATGGATCATTTTCAAAAGACCTTTCAACAACAAAGCTGATCTTATGTGCAAAATGTATATAAGGTCTTAGAAGATGAGAACCATGTGTGATATAAATGTGTTCTGTAATGACATAAGAAAAAATATCTTAACTTTGGTGTCAGTCCATATGTCGTCTTGTTGGTAAATGGGTCTATTTTCAATATTAGAAAGCTTGGTGTATTTCTGTTTAATGCCATGAAGTTAAGGCAAACCTTTGTTGACAGTCTCACACTAGAAAGCTGACTGGTTGTGTGATGTATGTGTCTTTTAGTTACGTGTTAACTTGACCTCATTTCTAGGGGCTGGGGGGCTGAAGAAGAAATACAGAGTGTTCATTGTTCAGTGTGTGTGTGTGTGTGTGTGTGTGTGTGTGTGTGTGTGTGTGTGTGTGTGTGTGTGTGCACGTGCGTGGGTGTGCGCGCGCGCGCGCGCGCGTGTGTGTGTGTATGTATGTGTGTGTGTGTGTGTGCGCGCGCGCGCGCGCGCGCGTGTGTGTGTGTGTGTGTGTGTGTGTGTGTGTGTACTCATTCTTCATTCGTTTCTTATGTCTGTTATCTCTAAGGCTTGTGTTTGCATGTGTTGCATTGTCCATACACTGTTGGTCTTCTATATGCCGTCATTGCTTTAAAAATGATATCAGACGATAAGCTAGGAATGGAATGTGGTTGTGAATCCGGTCGTGTGTGAAACTGACTGTATGCTGTGACAGTGTGTTGCACGGACAGCCGTCTTATTACGATGATGTGAGTAGATCTGTACGTGTATGTGTGTGTGTGAGCTTGTGCGAAGTAGCCACTTGTCTGGTCACTAATTAACAACCTCCCATAATCCACTTTAATTACCTTTGTGTGCTGCAACTCCCACTTTCCTCTAATACCCCTTTCCCCCCTACACCTTTCCAAGCTTCTACCCCCCCCCCACACCCCCCCCCACACACACACACACACACACACACACACACACACACACACACACACACACACTCCCTCCCGTCCATCAAGTACCCACAATCAAGACAAGAAAAAGGCTGACCAGATGTCCACATTATCAAGGCCCGTCACTCTTTAAGGAGCAGAGACTGTCAACAACAGTCCTCCACAGTTACTTCCCTGTCCTGGGCCTTCCGGTCCAGCTGTCCCACAGTGTGCCCCACATGTTTCATATCTGCTTCTAGGAGGCGACGCCAGGTGTTTCGTAGGCGGCCTCGTTTCCGCTCGCGTTGGAGGTGGTCATGTCAAGGTCGTCTGGTGTTTAAAGGTTTCCGCACAGTGTGTAACTTGTGTGCTTCATCTTCATTGTCGTCTGTTGGTGTTGTGTTTGGCTGGTGACTGGTGTGTTCTCTGTCAGAGGGCTGTTGCTGCTGCTGATGGTGTATGACTGGCCAAGCTGGAGGAGGTTTTGTTGGACAGGGGCTGGTGTGTGTCTGAATTCTCGTTATGGGTTTTTGTTTTCACTTTGTTCTGCGTGTCTCTGATCCACTGATATGTACACACACCCACGCACCTACGAATCCTTCCTTCTCCACACGTACACTTCCCTGTCCCCAGGCTTCCCCTCAAACACACACATGCACAGACTTACATGCATTTCCACACATATACATACACCCCTACACACATATATGTACACACACACACACACACACACACACACACACACACACATATACACACAGGCACGCATGCACGCGCGCGCACGCACGCACGTACGCACGCACGCACGCGCACACGCACGCACGCACGCACGCACGCACGCACGCACACACACACACACACACACACACACACACACACACACACACACACACACACACACACACACCTGGGTTGCTTAAACAATCCCCGAGAGAACTGTTGAGGGAGGGGGAGGGAGGGGGGGAGACAGAAGAAGGATGGGGGTGACAACATTGCAGAGTGGACAGCGGGAATCATTTGCAGAGACCGAGGCTCCGGCACACAACCCACAGAACTGGAGGGCTCCGGTGAACTGTTCATCAAAATGGCGCCCCGGTGACACCTCTCTGAGGTACAGGACGAGGAGAGATGGAGGAGGAGGAGGAGGAGAGAGGAGTTTGCGTATGAATACAGGTCAAGACTGCGACGACAACGACGAAGAAAAAGATCACGAAGAAGAAAGAAGAAAAAGGAGGCTGAGTTGGAGGTTGAGAAGGAGGAGGAGAAAAAGAAGAAAGAAAGAAAAAAAAGAAGAAGTATATGAATACAGGTAAAGACCACGACGACAGCGACGACAAGGACAACGTGTCGAAATAGAAGAAGAAGAAGAAGAAGAAGAGGAGAAGAGAAGAGAAGAAGAAGAAGAAGAAGAAGAAGAAGAAGAGAAGAAGAAGAAGAGAAGAAGAAGAAGAAGGAGGAGGAGGAGGAGAGAGTATTAAGGAAATCTTGCGAAAGATGGAGGAGAACAAGAAGAAAGCAGAAAAAGAAACAGAATGATTGAAGAGAAGAAAATGGAAATTTATGATTTTAAAATGGATGCGTCTGTTACAAATTGGGCCAGAAGATTTTATAGAGGACAGAGAAAGAAAGACAAAATAAAAGAGCACACAAAAAACCACAGAAAAAAAAGTAAAGAAGAGCAAAAGAAGCAAAGAAAGAGAGAAAGAGGAAAACTAAGGAACAAAAGAAAGTTAGGAGAATGGAGAAGAGGGAGAGGGGGTGGAGGGTGAGGGAAAGTGGGGGGGGGGGGGGGAGATTGCGAGATTGGTCCCACCGTGCACACGTGTGATATTTTTGTGAGATTTTATCGCGTGGAAACAGCATATTTTTAAGTGATTGTCCACAGAATTGATGGCTGGATAGTGACATCACGTCAGTTGCCTGGGAAACGGACATATTTTTAGGGGGCAAATTTTTTCGTCTGTAATCGCGGGTCTTCCTGCCGGGAATGGAAAATGAGCCAACATCCACACACGCGCGAGATCACACAGACAGACTGATAGACAGACAGATAGACAGACAGACAGACTCTCTCTCTCTCTCTCTCTCTCTCTCTCTCTCTCTCTCTCTCTCTCTAACACACACACACACACACACACACACACACACACACATACGCACGCACGCACGCGCACACGCACGCAGAGAGAGAGAGAGAGAGAGAGAGAGAGAGAGAGAGAGAGAGAGAGAGAGAGAGAGGAAACAGACACAGACTTATACATACAAACCGACTCAAACAGATCTATGAACTGTTACGGAAAAGACTCATCTCCACACCTCCCCATCCTGCAGTCTCCGTCTTCATCCTTCTCGCTCCACGTGTTTTGGGTCAGCAGACATTCTCTTCCCACGCCATTTCAAACGGTCGGAAACATCGCTCAATGACAAAGCGGAAAGTGGGTCGACCAGAACAGACCTGGCGCGGGAGTGTGAAGGCCACCGGAATGACGTCGGCCCAGCTAAGGAGGACCTGCCAGAATCGCGTGCGTTGGACGAGTGTCGTTGCGGCCCTATGCTCCTCAAGGAATCAAGAGGCATAACTCATAAGTCAAGTCCCTTAATCACACTCTTCTTTCTTCTCAATCATCGTCATATGTTCAAACCCTTTATCCAAGTGTCTGACCGGCAGGCACAGTAAAACTGTTTTTTTTTTTTTTTTTTTTTTTTCCATCTGTCTCCTTCTTCTTCTTCATTTACAAAAACAAAACGTGGCTAAACAAAGATCAGTAATGAGGCAGATGGTGTTTACATTCACTCGTGGTTGTCAGTTTGATCTAGTTATGTAGCTTCACAACATGCTGCGAAACAGAGAACACGACATTTTTAAACCACCTCCCATTACATTACCATCAAATGACAAGCATTTTGGGTTGTTGTTGCTGTCTCATCTAAACCGCCCCCACCTCCACCACACCCGTCCAAAGCGGAATCACTCCCACACCGCTCATTCCCATGTCCCATAAACAGCCACACCAAGACTGTCCCATTGCAGCATCAGTATCAGCGCTTCACAAGGAGCCGTCAATATCGGCCGTTATTAGGCAACCCTTCAGAGGAGACTCTGCCGGCTGCTGAGTCACGTTGACAGTGTTGAGCCATGCCTGCCCTGATGCAGCAAGTGCAGGAGATCACGTTGTAAGCCCCTTTTGTTGACGAAAATGATTGTTAACTCGTGGAGCCAGTGTAACTGTAAGTAAGCATTTATTTTCGGAGGAGGCCATCACGGCCGTCCCATCATAGTCACACCGACTTACCGATGACAATGATTTGTATACAAACTCATCATAGTCATCCGGACTGACCAATGACATTGATTTGTATACAAACTCATCATAGTCATCCGGACTGACCAATGACATTGATTTGTACACAAAGTCATCATAATCATACGGACTGACCAATGACAATGATCTTTACACAAACTCATCATAGTCATACGGACTGACCAGTGACAATGATCTTTACACAAACTCATCATTGTCATGCGGACTGACCAATGACAATGATTTGTACATCAACTCATCATAGTCATGGAAGTGAAGGGAGAGTAGAAGCTGACGTTACCACGAGAACAGGGCATGAAAGCCAACATAACCAGAGACTCTATAAACAAAATCAGCGAGTTTAGCTCTCTCTCTCTCTCTCTCTCTCTCTCTCTCTCTCTCTCTCTCTCTCCTCTCTCTCTCTCTCTCTCTCTCTCTCTGTGTGTGTGTGTGTGTGTGTGTGTGTGTGTGTGTGTGTGTGTGTGTGTGTGTGTGTGCTTGTGTGTCTGCCTCTGTCTCTGTCTATTTGCTTCTGTGTTTGTGTGTCCGTTTTCTGTCTGCTTGTCTCTCCCTCTCTCACGCTCTCTCCCCTCCCACCTCCCCCTCTCTCTCTCTCTCTCTCTCTCTCTCTCTCTCTCTCTCTCTCTCTCTCTGTATTCATCCCACGGCTACAAGGGTCATCACTGGTGAAATCTTTCACGCGCAGCTGCTGTCAACGCGGATGTGTTGTCTAAGCACGACCTCAGTGTGCCTGTGTTTGAGGTTGGTGTCCTCCATCCCACAGCACGCGATGGCCGCCTTCTCTTCTCCCAAAGGTGGAATGGGACTGGACATGCCAACAGGACTTTGTTAGGCATGAGGTCTTGCAGGCGACTGCAATTTGAAGCCTCCTTCGATGGACCAGAAGGCACTGCAGTCTGAGCAGATGTCAACTTTGAACGGATTATCACTTCCAACTTTCCGAGTGGATATCAAACCCTGGCCCTGGGAGGAAAAGTCTGAGTCTTTAACCACTGGGCCAAGCAGGCCGCCGGTCATTTGAGGATGATGGAATGATGCTACACAGTTTTTAGGTTTCAGAGTATAGGACACGGCTGCATTCTATCTTCCTTTCACGGTGTGCTCCGGAGTCCGCCAGGCCCGGGGGACACAGACTGTGCGTGTTGTTTCAGGAGAGATCCTGGATGTAGCTGGGGTTGAGAAATTCAGACGTACATTCTGAGCGTAGTGACATTGATGAGCAACAGTCGAGAAGATGATAGAGGTAAAAGTGTAGGTCATGGATTCTGAGGCAAGCGATAGAAGAAGAAGAAGAAGAAGAAGAAGAAGAAGAAGAAGAAAGAAGAAAGAAGAAGAAGAAGAAGAAGAAGAAGAAGAAGAAGAAGAAGAACAACAACAACAACAACAACAAACAACAATTGCAATACAATGTC
>JADBJO010006118.1:47500-67500 GCA_016801955.1 Conus betulinus
TGTATAGTTTTGTAGCTGTAACCACTTCTTTGCAATGCCTCTTGGTATTCTGCTGCTGCGTTGTTGAATACTCTTTCATTATGTGTACAGATTAGATAATCTCTTGTTTATGCCATGGGGTAGGGTTTTTAGTATAGATGGTGGGTGGTTGCTACTGATGTTTTACATAAAGGGGTGTGTCATTAGTTTTCTTGTATGGTTTATATATGTGGTTGTTCAGGTCAAGTGTTATGTCTAAGTAGTTCACTACCTTTTTGTTTGCTTCGATGGTGATTTTTAAGTTATGGTTTTGGAAAATTTGGCGTCAGATAGAGACACACCACAGTCCATAATTCTGTGGTGTTCCGACCGCCAAGGGTTTCGAAAAAGAATCCAACAGCACCCCCAAAGCAGCAGCGAAAGGTAGTAGAAATTAAACAAACGAAAGTGTGGAGAGGAAAAAAAGTTGTTGAAAACTAAAAACATTACGCAAACAGTATAAAATGTAAGGGACAATCTTTGAGCCTATGCTTGAGGATCCATTTAAGGATGCAAGGGAGATCAAAAGATACGGAACAGTCTGAGTGGTCAGCTCTGCTGTTCATAACCCACACACACGCACGCGCGCTCGCGCGCGTACACAAACACATACACACACATTTAGTTCATTTCAACAAATATTATAGACACTGATAAATTTTTGTTATGTCTTTGACTGCAACCAAGAAATATCGACATTAACATGTCACTCGCTATAAATCATGGAAACCACTGAAACAGACGATGAACGAAAGGGAGGTAATTTGTATTAGAGCTTGCGTTAAGCAAGAGTGACCTCGCCATTTTCATGGGACAAATGGCGCTGGTGGGCACAGCATCAGGCAGCTTAACAGTTCAATTGGGGAGAGAGAGAGAGAGAGAGAGAGAGAGAGAGAGAGAGAGAGAGAGAGAGAGAGCCAAAACCTGCGTGAGAAACGATGTGCTGGTAGTGCAGACATTCGATATCCCGATCGTTATCCTTGCATGCCTTTCAAATCAAATATTTGAAACTCTAGATGCAGTTGTTCGGCTCGTAAATTGAGAAAAGATTACTCTATCTGAAATAGACAGACTCGTGTGATCGTCTCCTCATTTTTTTGGTCCGGAACAGGTCTATTTCACCGTATCAGTCAGCATAAACAGTTCGGTCAGAGACACACAGAGAGAGAGAGAGAGAGAGAGAGAGAGAGAGGAGAGCGAGAGAGAGAGAGAGAGAGATGAGATGATGATGAGGGATGAGATGATGATGATGATGATGATGATGATGATAATCTTTATTTCCAAGGGTAACAGATAAGCAACACATGCTTTTTTTCATCCGGCCCTTGCCCCATTAAGGGACTAAGTATGACTAACGACTGAGACTTACAAAACTTTTAACAAACACACATATCTTCATAACATTAAAAAGTTCATCCATTATAGTTAAGGCGTAGATGACTTTAAAAAGAAGAGAGAGAGAGAGAGAGAGAGAGAGAGAGAGAGAGAGAGAGAGAGAGAGAGAGAGAGAGAGAGAGAGAAACGATTGAAACAACAAACTAGAATAAAGATTACAAAGAAGAAAGGAGTCAAACACACAGTTATGGAATAAGTGATCCTCCTATCGAAGGGGAGAGGAGAGAGAGAGAGAGAGAGAGAGAGAGAGAGAGAGAGAGAGAGAGAGAGAGAGAGAGAGAGAGAGAGAGAGAGAGAGAGAGTTGCATTCCTTTTGTAAAAAAAAAAAAAAAAAATAAATAATATATAATAATAATAATAATAACATACAACAAACTGCTAAGGATAATAATTAGACAACTACAATGAGAGAGAGAGAGAGAGAGAGAGAGAGAGAGAGAGAGAGAGAGAGAAGAGAGAGAGAGAGAGAGAGAGAGAGAGAGAATAAACCCTGAATGTGAAACAGTGTGCCTGCAATACAGACACTATGTTACAAAGCAGTTTTGACTTCTCTTATTATTATCATCAATTGATTCAGATCTAATGTCCAGGGTTTGATGTGACATCTGTTTTACTGCATGACGCATGCACACGTCGCGTAGTGATCTTGACACATAAACCGAGAAGTGACAGCACTATTTGCAATGGAAAGACAAAGGTTATCTTCCCCTGATTTCTTTTTTTTTTTCTGAAAGGGTCTATCGACATTTACTGAACTATAAACAGTGGCAGAGAAGTAACATAAACTTCACCAAACCTGAAATCACTTAGCTGGCTCAGTGCCAGACTCGAGATCTTTGGGTTATCCTGGAGCCGTGGGTTCTTTGTCGGGTCGTTTCGATGCGGCAGGGGGGGGGGGGGGGGGGGGGGGGGGGGGGGGGGGGGGGGGGGGGGGGGGGGGGGGGGGTGGGGGGGGGGGGGGGGGGGGGGGGGGGGGGGGGGGGGGGGGGGGGGGGGGGGGGGGGGGGGGGGGGGGGGGGGGGGGGGGGGGGGGGGGGGGGGGGGGGGGGGGGGGGGGGGGGGGGGGGTGGGGAAAGGGGGGGGGGGGGGGGGGGGGGGGGGGGGGGGGGGGGGGGGGGGGGGGGGGGGGGGTGGGGGGGGGAAGGGGGGGGGTTCAACTAAAAAGGTCTTCCACGTGATTACAAACCGAGAGTCCATATGTGAACGATTGCGTTACATACTGCACATACTTAAAATCCCATCCCCAGCTCTAGGAAGAGAAGGCAGGTTGTGAGTATGAATGACAGGTTACGCATGTTATGCACCATACGAGAAAAAAATCGAAAGAATCAGAGAGACTGATGTTGACTGAATGACACGAGAAACGAGAAAAACAGAGAGACTGATATTGACTGGATGACACGAGAAACGAGAAAAACAGAGAGACTGATATTGACCGGATGACATGAGAAACGAGAAAAACAGAGAGACTGATATTGACTGGATGACACGAGAAACGAGAAAAACAGAGAGACTGATGTTGACTGAATGACACGAGAAACGAGAAAAACAGAGAGACTGATATTGACTGGATGACACGACGAGAAAACGAGAAAAACGAGAAAAACAGAGAGACTGATGTTGACTGAATGACACGAGAAACGAGAAAAACAGAGAGACTGATACTGACTGATGACACGAGAAACGAGAAAAACAGAGAGACTGATGTTGACTGCATGACACGAGAAACGCGAAAAAAACAGAGAGACTGATATTGTCTGAATGACACGAGAAACGAGAAAACAGAGAGACTGACACTGACTGGATGACACGAGAAACGAGAAAAACAGAGAGACTGATATTGACTGGATGACACGAGAAACGAGAAAAACAGAGAGACTGATATGGACTGGATGACACGAGAAACGAGAAAACAGAGAGACTGATATGGACTGGATGACAGGAGAAACGAGAAAAACAGAGAGACTGACATTGACTGGATGACAGGAGAAACGAGAAAAACAGAGAGATTGATTTAAAACTGAATGACAAGGGAAACGAAAAAACAGAGAGACTGACAGTGACTGAATGACACGGGACACGACTGAGTGTAGCGCCAGCAGTCACCTCTTCAGTCGGCTCTACCCAGGTAGGCAGCCCATTCTCTAAATAGGAGTGTGGATTGTAAACCACTTAGAACTTGGTCTCTATCGGAGGCGAGGTGCTATACAAGAACTTTCAATAGTGATGATAATAATATTAATGATGATTATAATCATGATAATCATAATGATAGTAATGGTAATAATTATAATGATAACGATCATAATATTGATGATGATGATGAAGATAATAATAACATTAATGACAATAATAATAATAGTAATAATAATAATGATGATGATGATGATGATGATGATGATGATGATGATGATGATGATGATGATGAAACAACAACAAAACAAAAGCAGCAACAGCAACAGAAGCAACAAAGATGACTATCATCATCATCATCATCGTCATCATCATTATCATCATCATCATCATTATCATCGTCATCATCATTATCTTCATCATCATCATCGTCATCATCATCGTCGTCGTCGTCGTCGTCGTCGTCGTACGTCAACGTCATCATTCCCCATGTTGTCAGATTCATTTGTCAGGTAGTCATCACCCAGTGGAGCTTTCCTTTCACCAGCGAAAACGACACCTCCTATCGATACAGTTCTATGCTCTGTGCGCGTGCGTGTGCGCGCGCGCGCGCGCGCGCGCGCGCGCGTGTGTGTGTGTGTGTGTGTGTGTGTGTGTGTGTGTGTGTGTGTGTGCGTGCTTGCGTGTGTGCGTGCGTGCGTGCGTGTATGTGTGTATGTCCGTGTGTGTGTGTGCATGTGTGAGTGTGTGCACGCATATATGTGCGTGTGTGCGTGCGTGTGTGTGTGTGTGTGTGTGTGTGTGTGTGTGTGTGTGTGTGTGTGTGTGTGTGTGTGTGTGATAGTTTTTTGTTTTCTTTTTACTGTAGAAGACCTCAGGGTGGAAGCTGTTGTATTATAATTTGTTTGTATCATTCGTTGCGGGGCCTGATGTCCCGGCTTTTAATCCCCCCCCCCCCCCCCCCCCCCCCCCCCCCCCCCCACCCGCCCCACCATCCCACCCCCCACCAGTCACTCTGCTGGCAAACTCTGAATTCCACCAGAATTGTGTTTCGTCCCCTCTCTCACACATTTCAGGATTTTGTTTTCTGCTCGTGTTTCCTTTCTAAATGATACGTCTGGGGCAGCCCACTTGAACAAATGAAATGTCTGGGTATATTAAAGGTGGATATTGGATTGGTGCCTTGATGTCTGGGCTGTCGTGCTGAGAGTCGCGCTGTCTTTGTCACACAATCGGCTTTGGCTTTTTCGGTTTATTTCTGTGTGTATTTATGTCAAAAAAAAGGTTTGTATGTCTGTCATTCCGTCTCCCTTCTCATGTATGTCTGTCCCCCTCTCTCTCTCTCTCTCTCTCTCTCTCTCTATATATATATATATATATATATATATATATATATATATATATATATATTGACTAATAAATTCCAAGGATAAGTACCGAGCACCATTCCAGCAACTTACATTAAAATTGACTAATAAATTCCAAGGATAAGTACTGAGCAACATTCCAGCAACTTACAGAGCAGTTTGGTGTTGCAAAGACTGCAAGAAATATTTGATGATAAAACAAAACTTGCTCTTATGTCTCAGAGTGAAGAAATAAGGGGAGATAAGCATTCATATCTGCAGTGGCAGTTAATTCTGCCTGACTAACAGTATGTGCTTGGGAGGGTGTGAGTGGCGAATAATAAATGCTTCTCAAATGAGTCTTCAGCAAGCTTATAGTCTCCAAGGAGGAGACACTCTCTAATGGGGAGGAAACTCACTTACATATAACTCCTGGTCAGATACCGGTATTTCGAAACCTCTATATAAATAGAGAGAGAGGTGGAGATGAGTGTGTGTGTGTGTGTGTGTGTGTGTGTGTGTGTGTGTGTGTGTGTGTGTGTGTGTGAGTGGAGAGAGAGAGAGAGAGAGAGAGAGAGAGAGAGAGAGAGAGAGAGAGAGAGAGAGAAGATTCAGTCTTTTTTTTTTACACAAACTTTGTTATCGAAATTTCTTCGGGTTCCAGAGAGAAACTTGACTCCAATGTAAACGCTAATGAACGACACATACGCCCCCTACACTTGCACATGTCCCGTGTTACAAACCATACCACGGTCAACTCAGCCCAGGCAACCATAAAGACATGTACATTTTAAGTATGAATACATAATCTTCTGAACAAAAAAAAAAAAAACATTAATAACAACCAACAACAACCAAAAACAACAAGTATGTCATGACTTAATCATCTTCCTGATGCGTGCTTAGTGTTTAAAATCTCTAGGAATTTTGTTCGCGAATCAGATACAACCAGTCATTCCTTTTCTATTGCACACCTTTCTTTGGTGTGAAAATCGCATGTAATTTACAAATGTGTCCCCCCCCCCCCCCCCCCCCTCCCCCCACTCCACCACCACCCCCCCCAAAAAAATTCCCCCATTGTGAAACGTTAAGAGCACTGTGGCTCTGCCAGTCATAAATGGTGTTCTGATTCCACCGGGAGCCGTTCAGCGAAAACCCTGCATCACAGACTGTCCTGGGAGATCAAGAAGTGAGGATGGTGCTTCACCTGGAAAACACACTGCCTCTGAAGAGGGTGAGATAATGTGAAGGAGCCCAGCATTTCCATCGGATAATGCCACGCTTTGTGCGGCACTAAGTACAGAGTCAAAGTGGGGTTTTTGTTTGTTTGTTAGTTTGTTGCTGTCCCATATTCTGTGCCACTTCAGGGGCACTGCATCCTTGCCGCTCATTCTGACACCCAGTCCACAGCCACAACCCGGCTCGGCCTGCCGCAGCCCCGGCACCGGCAACCCACAGGGAGCAGTCAGTGTCTAATCGTCAAGAGGCTACACACCAGAGGAGACACTGCACTGCTGCCGAGTCACTTCAGTGTGTTCAGTGGTGACTGTTCTGATCTAACATACGCTGAATACCACCTACTAAACTCCCTACGGACGACAATAATTGTTATGTCGCGGAGCCGGCGTGGGTGAGCTCTCCCTCTGCCCCCAAGAATTCACCGATACCGGTGACTCTGAAGGAATCAAACCAGGGGCCATAGACGTGGAGAGCACATCAAAACTGGGGTCACCATGAGAGCAGGGCATGAAAGGCCACAGAATTTGAGGCTTTTTTAATGCCGGTTGAATGGAGATGATGAAGAAAATGCTTTGGATATCTTTTGGATATGGATATCCTTTCCGGTCTGAAACTGCGCGTGACACGGCTGTACCCTACACTTACTTTCAAAATATATCCTGGCGTCAGCCAGGTCCGAAAGATACAGACACCTGCAGAGTTGGTCAGAAATGATGAGCAACACACATAGGCGCGTCCATTTAGTGGATGACACTCGACTGTGTGTCCCAGTGGTCGCAACTGAGTAGGAACCAGTCGTTGTCAGAAAAATGCCACATGGCTCTGATGGGAATCGAACCCATGATCTCACAGCCAGGAGTCCGCTACTGACCCGAAGAGTTTTAGTTCATGTCCTCGCTTCATGTTTCTGATCATATCTTCACTCATCTTCAACACAGCAGCGTTCTGGGCATTTACAGCAGTTACAACCAATAGAGCCACAGTAGCAAAGGCCCGCATGGCTTGTTTCTGTGTTATGCCATTCTCAGGGTCAAAGTTTTCTCTCTGTCTCAAGCCCCATTCTTTGCATCGACGCTTCTGCTTGCCTGTGCTCTTTCCTCCGCCCTTCTTCCAGTTTTCCCCTTCCTATTCCATCCCCCCCCCCCCCCCCCCCAACTCGCATGCTATCAGCAGAAAAGTCAGTCCCAGGCGATTCAAACTTCAGTGATGCTGAGGGTGTGGTCGCAGTCCACAGTTGGGCGCACAAAGGCGGCTTAACGTAAGTCATGCGATTCCTGACACAGGAGGCAGTTGTCTTTCCTTACGGGCACTGCACTTCATGTCCCGATGCCTCAGCCACTTGCCCCTCAACAGCTCACACACGTCCTCATTGACAGCTGAGTGTCAGGCCATGCAGTTTGCTGCCAGAGATTTCCAGCAATCAATACCAATGTTGATGCGGGGAATGCAGCGTGTTCCTAACGTGTCTTGGCTTGGGTTTTTTTTTTTTCCAACCTAGCTGTAGGGGTAGAAAGAGCAGATGTTTCAACATCAACCCTGCTTTTAAAGGGTCTCAGGTTTGAACCTCACGACACTCATCATGTTTGCTGTCTACCTTTAGATGATGTCATTCTGGTGGTATCAGTGTAGTGTGACATAAACAGCTCCAGACCCTTGTCACATAGGATAATTGTTGCCTGTGACCACATCACCTATGTGTGATACTGATGTTAAGAATAACTCAACCATAACCTATGTGAAAAAAAACAGTTGCACATGTGAATGTAGGCGTCAGCTCGGTCCGTTGATCTTTGACTCTGTAGAGGAGAGAACTGAGAAAGAGGCCTCTAACAGTGCAAAAGGTAGCCACGGTAAAGACAGCAGCATCCATAATCATCAGATAGCACATACAGTAATACTCGTTCTGTCTACAAAAAACACAAGAAGCACCGACAATAATAACACGTACTAGGGTGTGTGTGTGTGTGTGTGTGTGTGTGTGTGTGTGTGTGTGTGTGTGTGTGTGTGTGTGTGTGTGTGTGCCTGCGTGTATGCGTGCGTGCGTGCGGCCGTGAGGCCGTGCGTGCGTGCGTGCGTGCGTGCGTGCGTGCGTGTGTGTGTGTGTGTGTGTGTGTGTGTGTGTGTGTGTGTGTGTGTGTGTGTGTGTGCACGTGCGTGTGTGTGTATGTGTGTGTGCGTGGGGGGGGGAGAGGGGGGTATGATAACATTACATCTAAATCCCTTTCAACGCTATTATGTCAAAAAACACTCAGATGTGAAACTCTGGGGATGTTGATCAAATTCGTGCAATTCTACACCAGTTTCCCCCGCACCCACCCACCCCTGCCTCTCCTCTCTGTCTCTTACCCCCCACCGCCCCTCCTCTTTCCCAGTCCCCCGGCCCCTGCCCCTCCCTCACCTTCATCCCATCTCTTCTCTTCACTCTTCTCTCCGAGAACCCCCACTCACAATCACGATACCAAATGTGTACGTTTTTTTTTTTTTTTTCAATCATAATTATGTTAATGAGGTCAGACGTGGGGTCGGGTGCTTTAGGCGGCTGACCCCCTTCTGTCTGTCTGTCTTTCTCTTCCTTCTTCTGTCTATTCGTCACACATATATAAGCAAACTTGCTCACACGCACATACACTCTCTCTCTCTCTCTCTCTCTCTCTCTCTCTCTCTCTCTCTCTCTCTCTCTCTCTCTCAAGAATAACGATAACGATCAAATGGGGCTGTGGCCTTTCTTGAATAAATTATCGTTATCGTTATCGTTATCGTTATCTCTCAAGAATACACTTTATGAAATGCAAGAAGGTCCTATTTCCATTGAGAGAGAGAGAGAGAGAGAGAGAGAGAGAGAGAGAGAGAGAGAGAGAGAGAGAGTTGTGTATCATTCTGCTTATGTCATTGTTTCCGTACATCTCTCTCTCTCTCTCTCTCTCTCTCTCTCTCTCTCTCTCTCACACACACACACACACACACACACACACACACACACACACACACACACACACACACACACACACACACACACACACACACACACACACACACACACACACACACACACACACACACACACAGAGAGAGAGAGAGAGAGAGAGAGAGAGAGAGAGAGAGAGAGTAGTTCTATCTCATTCTACTGGTGTCATTGTGTTTCCATAGATACGCACGTGTTCTCTCTCTCTCTCTCTCTCTCTCTCTCTCTCTCTCTCTCTCTCTCTCTCCAGAATTACATTTTATGGGAATGCGAATAGGTCCGGTCCCCCTCGACTCACAAACATGTCTTTGTTACCTTTGTCGTTCCATTTCTAACACAGATCTGCTTGCTCTCCGTCTGATCTTGTCCACTCTCATCTCTTTCCCCTTGATACCCTGGACTGCCCTCTGAGCCCGTGGCTTGCGTGAGGCTTCACCATTGACTTCGCTCTCTTAACATTTCCACTGCCATCCTCTTTGTCACGGCCTATGTCAGCACAGGCAGAGGAGGGTTTGGTCTCTTCGCGCTGGAGGCCCCCATCTCCGTTCCCACAATGAGTCCTGAACGAATTTCTACAGAGTTACCGGCCTTTCTTCCGTCTTGTGTTCTCTAACAATTCTCGTTTCCTTTTTTTATGTTTCTACATCCGCTACGTCATCTCTCTCTCTCTCTCTCTCTCTCTCTCTCTCTCTCTCTCCTCTCTCTCCTCTCTCTCTCTCTCTCTCTCTCTCTCCTTTAGAGGGAAAGAAAGATGGTTTGCGATGATTGTGTAATGGCTGTCATTATGTACCTTGAAATATTTTTCTCCACGCGGTGGAGTTTTGCCGTTGCACGCAAAGATCTTGCAAGCAGGGACCAAAGATACCTTGATCTGTATAATTTAGAAAAGCTCGTCCACCTTTAATGGGGGGGGGGGGGGGGGGGGGGGGGGGGGGGGGGGGGGGGGGGGGGGGGGGGGGGGGGGGGGGGGGGGGGGGGGGGGGGGGGGGGGGGGGGGGGCTTCATACGATAATCTACGGTTCAATACCGAGCATTCTGATGAAAAAAAAGAAAAGATCACTATGAAGCAATTTATACTTTCGTTTGATGATTTGTTAATGGCGAAAATAATAATCATTTATTCCATACATGCAAATGACATATCTTTATGCATTTCAAATGCACTCTTAAATGCATTTAATACTGGCGGTTTATATCATTAAGTTAAAAAATAAACCGTAACTTTAGTTTTTATTTTAATACAGTTCGTGTGTTCCTGAAAATCAGGGGTATAAAAAAAAATTGCAACATGAATAACTGGCAAGGCTTTCTCTGACTCCAAGGTTTGGTGATAAAAAAGTATCTACTTGTGCGAATTTGGCTTCGTCTGATAATATGGGAGGGTGGGATTGTCAACAGTTGCAATCTTACCTTTTTGTAACAAATAACAAACATTTCATGACAACGGTTTCAATTGTATTAATTTTTTTTTGGATGATTTTAAAGCCTTTCCTGGACAACAAGTTTTGTCGTAATTTTTGTCAACGGTTAGAACATTTTTCATGGCAACAATTTCCGTCGTACTTTTTGTCAATGGCTGGTAGACTTTTCATTTCAACAACTTTCTTCGTGTGTGGTGTTTGTTTTTTTTTTTTTTTGTTTGTTTGTTTGTTTGTTTGTTTTTTGTTTGTTTGTTTGTTTGTTTGTTTTTGTTTTGTTTTTGTTTTGACAAAGGTCTATACATTTTTAACTCTAGTAGTACTTTTCGTCAACGGTTGATAGGCTTTCACGACAAGAAAAATGTAATCGTACTTTTTTGTCACGAGTTTTTGTTGTACTTTTTTCAACGGTTATAGTTTTAGTTTAGCTGTTTGTCAACGGTTATTAACTTTTCATATCGGTTAATACACATTTTACGTCAACAATTTTTTAATCATATTTTTCGCTGACGTTAAAAGACAGTAGTCGTGCTTTTCCTGAACGGTTCAGAGACTCTTCATGATAACAATTTTGATCACATTATTAGTCAACGTCTGTTTAGTAGACTTTTCATGACAAACAATGGACTGCTATATGCAGACGAATGAAAGCTTTGACAGTATAGTTTGATAATCTCTCTGTGATGAAACTTCATTTGAAACCTTACCTGTTGTCAGATTTGGATCAACGCTTGAAACTTGCTACTAGTTTCAGACCAGAAATCTCTAGCTTTATTGAGTTCAGACCTGTCAATAACGGGTGTTTTGCTATTTCTACTGAGAAAATGAAGAACATTTTTGTTACATATGCCCTATACTCACAAACATTAGTATAAACAGATACGTCTGAAACGTAAAAATTTGGGGGGGGGGGGGGGATGAGGTAGAGGCATAGAGAATGGAAGGTTGTGAAGAAGGGAGGTCTTGGAGGGTGACGAACTTGTAAGACATATCAAGTTCCTTAACTCGCTCCCAAATCGTTTCTCTCTTCCCAAATCTGTTGTTATTTTACAAAACAAACAAACAAATACAGATAAACAAACAAAAGAAAACAAAACAAAAAACAACAGCAAAAATCTTAGAAAGATGTCATCAGCATCTTTTGCAAAGGATGTACTGATCATGCACTGCGCCTGTCTCTCATCCCCCGCCTGCAAGTTTCCTTTCCTGTACCCTGCACCGTCGTCATCGCGCCAGAACAATTTTACATGGAGCAGTTCAGTTCCTGAACCAGAAGAAACTTCCGCTGCTCCGCCCTCTCTCAGTTGTGTCCCTTTGTGTCTATCTTTTTTTTTTTCAACAATCTCAAAGATTGTGATGTCCTTATCTCTCCTCCCACTACCACCAACGCTTCCTGAAGGGTGGTGTTTATGAAGCTTTCTTTCCAGTATCACCTGGCAAGAAAATCAATCAGAATCCTAAACAAGATTAGACGATGAGCTAGCGTGAGGAAAGTGTCTATCTTTTTCCCTATCCAGATGGCCCCCTCTTCGTGTCGACAGACAGTTCTGAATGAACCTCCGTGGATTTGGTTGGACTTCAATGCTGCTCCCCTCTCCCTTCCCCCCCCCCCGCCTCCCCCCCCCCCCCCCTCCCCCCAATGTTTTCTCGTCCATTCTCGCTTCGTGCCCTAGTTAGTTGTAACCGCTAGGGGGCCAATGTGAGTTTGATTCTCCCTCTTTCCCTCCCCTCTTCACTTCTCTCTTTCGCTGTGTGTGTGTGTGTGTGTGTGTGTGTGTGTGTGTGTGTGTGTGTGTGTGTTTGCGTGTATCCATGCGCAAGCACATGCATACGGAAGCGCACGTGTGTGTGTGTGTGTGTGTGTGTGTGTGTGTGTGTGTGTGTGTGTGTGTGTGTGTAAGAATGACTGTGTGACCCCCCCCCTCTCTCTCTCTCTCTCTTTCCACCGTTCAGTTTCCCTTTTCTTTCTATTACCATGGCGACACGACTGTGCTGAAATGGTCAGACAAATCGAGCAAAATTAACCTCGCCGTAGATTTGGTTAATCTGGTTTCTGTGGCCCCTGTAGCTGCTTTCACAACGCTAGTCTAGAGGCTTTTGAGAGTGCCTCCTTCGCCTGTCTTTACTCTACAGACGATGGTTCTGTTGCACCAGTGTTTCCACAGTGACAGTCAGCACGGAACGAACATTGACCTCTCCCATGGGACTCTTGGAAAGGGATGTTTGCTTTGCATGTCTAGTGGATTCTTTCATCCTTGTTTCGTTTACGAAAGACGCTATAGGGTATCAGTTACAGTTGACATTGATATGTGTTTCGCTGAGAAAATGCTGGAGTGATTTTGTTGATGCGTATACGTTCTCTCTCTCCTTCTGTTTCAGCACCACTCTCTCGTCTCCGCTTCCCTTTCCCTTCGATCTGTCACATCGTCTGTCTGTCTGTCTGTCTGTCTGTCTGTCTGCCTGTCCAGTTATTTGGCTGTACAGTCTTCCCCACTTCCCTCTCTCTTTTCATATTTTCTTTGTCTCCCTCTCTTTCTCTCTCTCTCTCTCTCGTCTCTCTCTCTCTCTATATATATATATATATATATATATATATATATATATATATCTACCTATCTCTGTCTCTCTCTTTCTCATTCTCTCTCTCTCTCTATCTCTATCTCTCTCTCTTTGTGTATGTGTTTCTCTAATTCTCTCTCTCTCTCTCTCTCTCTCTCTCTCTCTCTCTGTCTCTCTGTCTCTCTATCTTCCCCCTCCTCCTCCATTTTTTTCTTCCTCTCTCCCTTCCTCTCTTGCACTGTCTCTATGTCCCTCTGTTTTTCTTCTCTATTTTCTTGTCCCTGTTGGTCTGGCTTTTTGTTTCTCCCTCCTCCTTCCCTCAATCCCCGCCTCTGTCTCTCTCTGTGTGTCTTTCTCTCTGTCTCTCTCTCTCTCCCTCTCTCTCTCTCTCCTCTCTCTCTCTCTCTCTCTCTCTCTCTCTCTCCCTCTCTCTCTCTCTCTCCTTAAATTCACACCCAACTCAACCCCACCCAACACACAAAACACCACTACCACCAGAACCATCACTGGTATCACCACCAAGTATGACCACAACCATTCCTCCTTTGATTATGACGTAACTCCTACATGTGTTTCATCCACAAAAGGCCACTTATCTGGCTGCTGAGGACACCTCGTGGTTCCCCCAAACAGACGTCATCACAGTGACGCTGAGGACACCTCGTGGTTCCCCCAAACAGACGTCATCACACTGACGCTGAGGGACACCTCGTGGTTCCCCCAAACAGACGTCATCATAGTGACGCTGAGGACACCTCTTGGTTCCCCCAAGCAGACGTCATCATGGTTACGCTAATGACAGCTCTTGGTTCCCCCAAACAGACGTCATCACAGTGACGCTGAGGACACCTCTTGGTTCCCCCAAACAGACGTCATCGTGGTGACCTACATTTCTTCTGCCACATCAACGCCTGGACATTTGGAGGATGGGGGATCTCTTCACTGCTTGTTATCTCTTCCGAGGAGAATTGTGTGTAGTAAGAAAGGGTATTAGTTCCACCAGATGATACAGAAAGGGTATTAGTTCCGCCAGATGATACAGACAAACAGATTACACGACAAAGCACAACGCATTTCGACCTCCTGTGTCTTCTTCAGGCAAAAATAAACAACAAAAATGTGCTTTATTTTCCGCCGTCAGTCACCTCGTTTTGGAACTATTTTCTGAGACAGTTACACTTTCACCTGCATCTGCCAGGTTGTCTGTTTGTCTATCAGCAAGATGATGCCAAACTACTGTATCGATTTCAACCGAACTTGGTGGTAGGATAAAGTGTGGCTCAAGGGTACACCGTTGTAGGTTCACTGCCAATCAGGAACAAACGACTAGATCCAGGATTTATCTTCATCCAGTTCGGCGCACTTTGGACGTTGACTCAACGCCCATCTTGGGCCGAACTGGACGAAGATAAGTAATCGCTCGTTCATTTTCGTTGCCCAAAGTGTTGTGTCTCTTGCCTGAAGAAGACCTAAGAGGTCAAAACGTGTCTTGGTTTGTCTTGTGATTCGTTTGTCTAGTTTTGGGGCGGAGCCTTATAAATCATTTTTTTTTCAAATTTATATATATATCGTGCTTATTAAATGTATTGATATCTACGAACTTATAAGATTTTTTTTTTGTAATGCTCTACAATTGCATGTCTTGCGAGCTGTTTGTTTAAATCCATCAGACACATACACAGCCACATCATAGTCTTACCATCAACAGTTCTTTGGGAAATGGGATGTATGTTTGTCAGACTCTCAACAATAGTGACACTGATAAAACACACAAAAAAAAAATTAAAACAAAGTGCCCATGGAATTGAAATCAAATGCACACACGAATGATCTGTAGGGTCCTTGTTTTGCCCATGGAATTGAAATCAAATGCACACACACAAATGATCTGTACGGTCCTTGTTTTGCCCATGGAATTCAAATCAAATGCACACACAAATGACCTGTAGGGTCCTTGTTTTGTTCCACCACCTATACTTCATGAATTCCTATCGTTGATGACGCTCCTCAGAATGTCTTTCTGCGTACGCAGGCTGATACCCCTGCGAACACTCCCTGTATAGACAGGCAGTGGAGTTTTGTGTGTATGACCGTTTTTCATCCCGCCATTACGGCAGCCATACTCCATCTTCGGGGAAGGTGCATGCTGTGTGTAACGTGTCATCCATACCAAAGGGCCAAACTGGCCTTCTCTTCCGAAAGATGGTAATGGGAATCTACGTGTGTGCAAGATGTTGTGCGCGTGCGTTAAAAAACACGGAAACCTCGGTTTATAGTCTCATTCGAAGGACTGTAAGGGGAATGCATGCAGTCATAACCAATGCTAACTCCGAGGAAAAAAATCCCCTTGTACCGAGATTCGAACCTGCAACCCCAGGATCACGAGTCCGGCGCTCTACCAACTGGGCTATTCAGGCCACCGTGGAGGATATGTTATTTTCTTCTCATGAATGACAAAAAGATATTTGTCAGAAACGGAATGCAATTGCTCTGTACCTCATGCAGCTGGCTAGTCTATAAACAACATGAATTCGTTTGATTGCTCTATAGTCAGGGCAAAAAATCTTTTCTTTTGATTGAACGTACACGCAAATATTGTAATTAGTTGTGTGAGATTTGTTCTGTGCTTTTGTTGATATATCTGTAACTCTTATATCTATATATTGACACACTTTCTGTTCTTCCAGTATCTTTCAGTCTGACAGAAGTATGGCTTGATTTAGAGCACAAATCGATCGTGTGATATGTGTGTGTGTGTGTGTGTGTGTGTGTGTGTGTGTGTGTGTGTGTGTGTGTGTGTGTGTGTGTGTGTGTGTGTGTGTGTGTGTGTGTGTGTGTGTGTGTGCGTGTGTGCGTGTGTGTTTGTGTGTATGTGTGTGAAAGCAACGTTGGAAACAGAATCCTCAAAAAAAATCCCTCAGTAAGGAAATGTGCATTGAAGCCCCTTGTATTCACCCCATCCTCCCCCCCCCCCCCCCCCCCCCCAACTACACACTCCCCAACTTCCTACAATCTGGACTGGACGCTATCCCTACCCCCCAACCGTCCTCTCCCCCCACTCTCTCCCTCACGTCTTCCACAACGACTTTACATATGGTCGTCTGCAGCGCCACTGATGTGTTGAGGGAGATGATGAGCTGACGCTTCCTGTGCTACACGCTGTCTGCATCGTCAACAACTCCATTGACTGACATCCTCGGGCCTGGCACGGAGCGTGAGGCAGAGACAGTCACTACACTGAGTTCCAGCCTGGCACGGAGCGTGAGGCAGAGACAGTCACTACACAGAGTTCCAGCCTGGCACGGAGCGTGAGGCAGAGACAGTCACTACACAGAGTCCAGTCTGGCACGGAGCGTGAGGCAGAGACAGTCACTGCACAGAGTTCCAGCAATGGCTGTCCTCCTCCCAGACGTCTGGTCACCGTTAGGAGCTCTGTGCCCACCGTCGTCTGGTGCCCAAGTAGGCCCAGTGATTTTAAATCATCTTGTTTACAGCTCGGCCGAACACGAGGGGCCGTATCAGGGCTGTCATCTCGTCAAAGTCAGTTTCTGGAACAGTGATAAGAACATTCAACCAGATATGTAAAAAACGCGCAAAATTGCATAAAATCTGTCTTCTGTAATCTCTTAGACCAGATGAAGAATATTTATCTCTTTCAGGAGAGTCTCCGAAATAGAAAAGCATTAGTTATGAGATGCATATACACTTGCTCATACAAGCTGTGCCAGCAACAAACACACAACAACGACACCACCACCACTACCACCACAATAGCAACAACAACAAACCAAAAAACGGAAGTTTCAAAACAGAGTGACTGAGGGGCGGAAAATGACGCAACATTGAGAAAGAGAAGGGCCGGGTTAGATACCGCCGAGGACATAGACAAACAAAGTACAGGACAAGACACAATACCCTGTTTGGTTTCAGTCGTGAGCTCTCAGACTGGTTTATTGAAAAGAAACCTTGTCCCTGTTGTTGGCGATGTTGTGTCTGTTTCTCCCATCACAGTCACACTGACCGTGTTTGCAATGCGTGATGTCTTTGCGTGTTGTCTTCGCTTTTTTTTTGACAATTCCGTCAGCACACCCAACCTCTTTCTTTCTTTCTTCTTTCTTTCTTTCTTTCTTTCTTTCTTTCTTTTTTTTTTTCAAATCCTCCGTGTGTCTCAGGGAGCACAATTCTCACGCTATTTATTCTGGGTTTTCTCTACTCAGCCATGTCCAAACCATTTCCTGTTTCTTGGTACGCCACTTCCTGTTCCGTTTTGTGGTGGTGGTGGTGGTGGTAGTTGTTGATGCTGCTGTTGTTATTATTATTATTGTTTCTTCTCCTCCTCCTCCCCTCCTCATCCTTCTTCCTGTTCTTATTTGTCATCATCAGCAGCAGCAGTATATAATAGTGATGATAATAATGATCATCATTATCATTATTGTTATCATCATCATTATCATCACCATCATTATCACATCATTATTTTTTTTTCTTTGCATGTATGTAGATCTATCTATCTATCTATTTGTCTGTCTGTCTACCTATCTATCTAATTATAAATAGTGTGTGTGTGTGTGTATGTGCGTGTGTGTGTGTGTGTGTGTGTGTGTGTGTGTGTGTGTGTGTGTGTGTGTGTGTGTGTGTGTGTGTGTGTGTGTGTGTGTGTGTGTGTGTGTGTGTGTGTGTGACAATTTATCCGGGAGGGAGACGCGGTGTGGGGGAGGGGCGTGGAACAAATGCAGACCATCAATGATCATCATTATCATTATTGTTATCATCATCATTATCATCACCATCATTATCACATCATTATTTTTTTCTTTGCATGTATGTAGATCTCTCTATCTATCTATTTGTCTGTCTGTCTACCGGGAGGGAGACGGGGTGTGGGGGAGGGGCGTGGAACAAGTGCAGACCATCAATCCTCTGCCATTACACCTTTGACCTGGCAAAGATTTTAAAGTATGAGTGTGTGTGTGTGGGGGGGGGGGGGAGAGAAATTAGCATGAAACATCAGGGGGAAACATAAATATAAAATTCTTCACTAGCTGTATGCTAGTGCGCGCGCAGTGTGTGTATCTGTGTGTGTGTGTGTGTGCACACGTGCGTGCGTGCGTGTGTGTGTGTGTGTGTGTGTGTGTGTGTGTGTGTGTGTGTGTGTGTGTGTGTGTGTGTGTGTGTGTGTGTGTGTGTGTGTGTGTGTAAATGTTCTTTCCTGGGTGTGCATACCGACTCTGATTCTTTAACAATGCCCGTCTGAGATTACATGCGTTGCTCACGTGTTTCATTATCAGACAGTAGACTGTACGCCTAATTATTTGCCGAAGATGAAGAAACAGAACAGATTTTTCTGGAGGAGATACATTTCACACATTTCATGGCCAGTGTGTCTTGCTGACCTGAGATATAAATGACTCCACAAAAAAAAAACAACTATAGCAAACACAGAGACATGCAGAACAAGGGAAAAATTCACATGGAAACTTGTTTCAATAACATATCTAATTTCACGGTGGATTTATTCATTGCCCCCCCCCCCCCCCCCCCCCCCCCCCCATTCCTTTCATCCTTTTCTATGGTGTGATAAAGAGTACCTCTATGTACTAGCTCATGTATCAGCAGTGCTCAGAGCGACAGAATGTCTTGGTGGTCTTGGAGAAGCACACAGGACAAGACACGATGCCAGAGAAGACATGATAGAACCACTCACGGGGTTTTTCCTAGTTAACAATTCAAAGGATGATCCTTGTCGATTTAGGTTTGATAAATATTGGACAGTACGAGGGGGCAGAAGGAGAGGAGAGAGAGAGAGAGAGATGGGAGGACATCATAAAGTGAATGGACTGCTTAAGAAAAGTCCCAGAACCGGGAGGAAGGGAGGAAGGTGGTTGCCAAGTCTTCTGTGGTGCCCCATGGTCTTCAAGCCTCCGGGATAGGTGAGAGTGAAGGTGAATCACTGTACTGGTTCCTCTTACCCCCCTCCCCCCTCCCTCCCTTTCCCCAGAAAGAGGACCTTCACTTAATGCTGGCACCACTAGTCAGCAATGATTGTCATCAGCACTGTATCTGTGGGTGGTGTCCTGTGTCTGTTGGATCAGGACAGTTAGCAATGATTGTCATCAGCACTGTATCTGTGGGTGGTGTCCTGTGTTTGTTGGATCAGGACAGTCAACAATGATTGTCATCAGCACTGTATCTGTAGGTGGTGTCCTGTGTCTGTTGGATCAGGACAGTCAGCAATGATTGTCATCAGCACTGTATCTGTGGGTGGTGTCCTGTGTCTGTTGGATCGGAACAGTCAACGCTGACCGACTCACAAAGCGACTCAGCAGCAGGGCAGTGCCTCCTGTGGCGGGGTGACCCTCGGCAACCTGATGTGGAGAGGTACCAGTGGATCGCCAGCATCTTGACTGCCACAGAACTTTACTGAGTGTATTTGAATACAGAAAATGTGAGTGAGTGAGTGAGTGAATCAATGATCTTTAATACAACAGGGTACAGAATTATGCCCAGAGCCTTGTCTTGCAGCTAGTCCTCATCGTTTGAACATTAGGTGATTCCTGCCGGCAAATCAACAGAAAAGCAATGTAGACACATTTACAGTACCGATGGCTGGTCACGCATAGGAACCTACGTGCACGCACGCACGCACGCACTCACACACGCACGTACACACACACACACACACACACACACACACACACACACACACACACACACACTCACACTCACACACACACACACACACACACACACACACACACACACACATACACACACACACACACACATACACACACACGCACGCACGCACGCACGCACGCACGACCGCATGGACGCACGCACGCACGACCGCACGCACGCACACACACGCACGCACGCACGCACGCACAAGCACACACACACACACACACACACACACACACACACACACAC
>JADBJO010006118.1:70000-77500 GCA_016801955.1 Conus betulinus
ACAGGCAATGATTAATCCCATCTGTCAACAACAAAAGGAGTGGAGTTTTGTGTGCATGGCCGTTTTTCATCCCGCCATTAAGGCAGCCATACTCCATCTTCGGGGGGGAAGGTGCATGCTATGTGTAACATGTCATCCATACCAACGGCCAAACTGGCCTTCTCTTCCGAAAGATGTGTATGGCATTTTTAGTGTGCGCAAGATGTTATGCGTGCGTTCACACACGGAACCTCGGTTTAGAGTCTCATTCGAAAGGCTGCATGGGAAATGGAGTCAGAATCACTGTTGACTCCGAGGGAAAAATCCCCCTGTACCGAAACGGCCCGGTGGAGATTCGAATCCGCAGCCCTTGGATTACGATTCCGCGCTCTACCAACTGAGCTATTTCGGCCCCCCTGTGTTCTTATAAAATGTGAAGGAAAAACAAAAGATGGGAAAGATGAATAACTACCATCGCTTTTAGTTGTCTGGAGGCTACGTCAGACAGCGTGTGTTAGGAACGTTCACTCAACGCCTATAGAGCATTGTGCCGGGCCGAAGATCAACATATTATGTTAAAGACTGTTAAAACCTCCCTACAGACACATCTTTTTCCCCCGGACTGATTAAAGATATCTACTTATCTCTGTGCGCGAGTCTGCTTGTTTTGACGCGCTCGTGTGTCTGTCTGCGTGTGTGTGTGTGTGTGTGTGTGTGTGTGTGTGTGTGTGTGTGTGTGTGTGTGTGTCTGTCTGTCTGTCTGTCTGTCTGTGTCTCTGTGTGTGTGTCTGTGTGTCTGTGTCTGAGTCTGTGTCTGTGTCTGTGTGTGTGTGTGTGTGTGTGTGTGTGTGTGTGTGTGTGTGTGTGTGTGTGTGTGTGTGTGTCTGTCTGTTTGTCTGTCTGTCTGTGCGCGCGCTCACGCGCGCGCGCTTTGAGTTAGAATCAGTATTTTATCATGTTTCTGTAATATGCGCTTTGAGCTCTCGCGAGGTAAAGCGCTCTATAAATATCCTTTTACATTACATTACGTGACATTACATCACATTACATACAGAATTCAGTGCAAAAGGTTATTAGAGAAAGCAAACATTTGAATAAAAAAAAAAAATCTGTCAGGTATCAACAGATATATAGGTCCCACAGCGGTTTGCTTCAGATTGGCCACTTTTGATTATGTGTTAGCCCGTAAAACAGTGAAGCAACAAACACCCCCACTGTCACAAGACGGTCCGCTTTCACATACTTCCATGCACACAGACACAGTCATACGCCCCGCTCGCAAGAGCACATCTGACTCCTTTCTTTCAGAATTACAAACCGGAATACCATTTTAAATTTCTACCCCAGTATTCTTTTTTTGTTTTTGTTTTTTTTTTTTTTCTCTTCCTATTAACCCCTCATTTCTTTTGGCACGAGGAAGTTTTTGAAACTTTTCCTTTTTTTTCCTTTTTCCAGTATGTTATTCAACAAGAAGTTCCGTTTATACAAAGTGTAATATTATTCTCGCAAAAACAATATATCTAGGTCACACTGACCTCAATGCATTCGCCCGTTTCACAAACTTCTTTTTCAGGTCACACAGACGACGAATTTGCCTTACATAAACATCAAACAGTTCTGGCTTCACAGACCCCTATTCCCTTTAAATTGTCTCATAGAAAAAAAAAATCCCTCTTTTTTCAGTCACTTAAAATAGAATATTCTTTCATTTCATCAATTTTTCAGATCAATTTTTTTCTCTCGACAGCAGACATTCCAAACCATTTCAGGGGCTGCAAGAGGCTGCAAGAGGCTGCAAGTGCTGCAAGAGGCTGCAAGAGGGCTGTGTAAAAGGCTGCAAAAGGGTGCAAAAGGCTGCTAGAGGGCTGCAAAAGGCTGCTAGAGGGCTGCAAAAGGCTGCAAGTGGCTGCAAAAGGCCGTAAGATGCTGCAAGAGGCTGCAAGAGGCTGCAAAAGGCTGCTGCAAGAGGCTGCAAGAGGCTGCAAAAGGCTGCAAGAGGCTGCTAGAGGCTGTGAGAGGCTGCAAAGTGGCTGCAAAAGACCGTAAGAGGCTGCAAGAGGCTGCAAGAGGCTGCAAGAGGCTGCAAGGGCTGCAAGAGGCTGCAAAGGGCTGCAAGAGGCTGCAAGAGGCTGCAAGAGGCTGCAAAGGGCTGAAAGAGGCTGCAAGAGGCTGCAAGAGGCTGCAAAGGGCTGCAAAAGGCTGCAAGAGGCTGCAAGAGGCTGCAAAAGGCTGCAAGAGGCTGCAAGAGGCTGCAAAGGGCTGCAAGAGGCTGCAAGAGGCTGCAAGAGGCTGCAAAGGGCTGCAAGAGGCTGCAAGAGGCTGCATCCAAGCAATACTTCCAACGTGCAGGGTGCTTGCCCTACAAAGGCAAGGTACTCTATAAGTAATCATAACTTACTTGACGATCGATCATAGGATCCACATCTCACCTACTGGATGTGTGAAATGTGATAGAATCCGGAAATGATTCCGATCACGATCAAAGCGATAACAAACGATCGAAATTCGAGATCGCTATAAAAAGCATGTCTTGAAAATTATTGAATATGTTCACACATCCCACAAACACATGGGATCAACGACATACGAGCCTACAAAATAAAAGTTGAGAGTTCAGCAGTCTCTTATACTTTCTTCGTCCACTCTCTCTCTCTCTCTCTCTCTCTCTCTCTCTCTCTCTCTCTCTCTCTCTCTCTCTCTCTCTCTCTCTCTCTCTCTCTCTCTCTCTCTCTTCAGCTAGTTCACTGCTCGGCCAAAGTGACAGGCAGTCTTTTTTTCCCCTATGAGTACAAATCACTAATTAAAAAATCTGATCACTGAAGAACAAGCACCCTGTAAAGGTGAGATTTCAATACCTCTAGTTAACGTACTCCTAAAAAAAAAAAAAACATATCACGTATCCGCAGAGCAGGTCTGCTGGTTCAAAGTGCATAAAAAGGGAAAATTATATTTTCTATTTTTTTTCCCGGGAGCATGACATCCACCTTCTTCTGCATCGAAATGGCATCCTTTAAACAAAAAATAAACCCTGAATTGAGTCACAATTGATGGGGGGGGGGGGGGGAACGAAGTCAAGAAGTCCAAAAACTCAGCACCAAAATCTCGGAGCACTCTCTGCAAATCTTCATCAAACTGGAAATGCTGATTTTCGGAAGGCTACGTTCAGAAACACTGGAAATACAACTTCGGAAAAATCACACACACACACACACACACACACACACACACACACACACACACACACACACACAGAGAGAGAGAGAGAGAGAGAGAGAGAGAGAGAGAGAGAGAGAGAGAGAGAATGGATCCATTCAAGTAGCTGGAATAGATTAGTGTAATGGATCCATTCAAGTAACTGGAATAGGTTAGTGTAAAGGATCCATTCAAGTAACTGGAATAGGTTAGTGTAAAGGATCCATTCAAGTACTGAAATAGGTTAGTGTTGGATCCATTCAAGTAACTGGAATAGGTTAGTGTGATGGATCCATTCAAGTAACTGGAATAGCTTAGTGTCAGCTAAGACTTCTATTCCCCTTAAAACAGAAACCTCGAACGGCAAACAATTGAAAATTTGGGTAAACTCAGTACATGTTCTGATCTGTTCCTAAGGACCGATGCTCATGCAACATCTTCTCGCCATTTTTCATTGTGTTTGATGTTGCCTGCTTTATGGAAAATGTCGTACAGTCTAATACAATGTGAACGTGGCGCTTGTCCAGCGAAGTAACGTCTCGGTCAGTACAGAAACCGACAAATAAAACCCGAACCCTACAGCATTGTGGATGCCCTGGACAAAACAAACATACAAATAAA
Organism: Conus betulinus; assembly: GCA_016801955.1. NCBI lineage: Eukaryota > Metazoa > Mollusca > Gastropoda > Neogastropoda > Conidae > Conus > Conus betulinus. The sequence goes on from JADBJO010006118.1 coordinate 73,793, forward strand.
AAGTCTAAAGCTGTGATGATACCCCTGGGATATCCATTAGAGGTGAAGCCAGAGTAGAAGAGAACGTAGCAAGGAGAGACAACAACAAAAAATTATGTCCTCTGGAGTTTTTCTTTAGCAATCGTCGACACACAATTACGGAGAGAGGGAGGGAGGGGGGGGGGGGGGGGGGATCTGGGGGTGAGATGTGGATAGGGGGAAAGAGGCTTGGGGACCTGTCAGGCGTGAGGATGATGGGGGCTTAACGGGGGGGGGGGGGGAGGGGGATTGGGAGTGAGGTGTAGAGAAGAGCAGTGTGGGCGTGTGGGCGACGCGCTGAACAACAACACAAGAAACCCGATAGCTTGCTCCGAACGCTTCCCCGGGCTGTTCTTTGGAAACGAACCAAAAATAGTTGAAACCGTAGCAGGCAAAAAAAGCAACAAGATATTGGCTGCATTTCTTTCAACACTCATCCATAAGCAGAGGATGCTTGTTTATGTTTCAATAAACTTTGAGAGAGAGAGAGAGAGAGAGAGAGACAGAGACAGAGACAGACAGACAGACAGACAGACAGACAGACAGAGAGAGGAGAGAGAGAGAGAGAGAGAGAGACAGAGAGAGAGAGAAAGAGAGGAGAGAGAGAGAAGAAGAAGAGAGAGAGGGAGAGAGAGAGAGGTTGGGGAGTGGAGATGAGGTGGATGGGGGAGGGGAGAGGGAAGCGTGAAAAGGCACAGCGCAATTTGTAGCGTATGTGTGTGGGTGCGGCTGTGTGGGTGTGGGTTGGGGGTGGGTGGGTGGGTGGGTGTGCGCGCGTGCGCGCACGTGCGTGCATGGTGCATGTGTCTGTGCGTGTACGCGTGCGTGCGTGTATGTGTGAACATGTGTGTGTGCATGTGTGTGAGAGAGAGAGTGAGAGAGAGAGTGTGTGTGTGTGTGTGTGTGTGTGTGTGTGTGTGTGTGTGTGTGTGTGTGTGTGTGTGTGTGTGAATGCCTGTGAGACAAACACAAACTGAGAAAGCCAAAGAACAACACACAAGTATTTAATCAGAAACAGTGACAAAAGAGCAGACACAAAGGAAGCCAATGCCCTATCTGCCATCAACACATCCTTGCCAATGGTACAGACGACGGCCCTCCGAGGACATCAGTCGGAAAAGAGACAAGCGCTGAACACTCACAAGACGGGGAAGTGAGCCAATGAATTCCGGCGTACTTCAATCAGAGTCTGTTGCCCAGACAATGACAGCAGGAAGGGAAACCAGGACCATTCTCTACCTCCTCGTCAGAAGAGGTGCTGACTCTCACAAGTGGTTGGACAAGTGCGACTGTGGGGCGAAGCAGGTAAACAGCCTTTGCCGGAGTATGAGACGCGGTTATAGCCATCAAGTCTTTGAATTGTTGTTCCTAGCTTTTCTTCAGTTGTCTAGTTATCATCTCACGTGGCTGCTGAGATTAGAAAAATAGTGCTCAATTCCACAATTAAGAAACCTTACACAATTAGAAACGTATGGACTTACAAATCTAGAACAGCAAAACAAACATATAACTCTCCCCCCCCCCCCCCCCCCCCCCCCCCCCCCCCCCCCCCCCCACCCCCAATCAAATCGAAGCAAAAGAGGAAAAAGTGCTAAAGAAGACAGCCTCCCAGAAGAAAAAGGTCTCATGGAGATAGCATCACAGAAAAGTTCTCAAATGGAGACACACAACAAAAAAAAAAAAGCTCTCAAACAACCTGTCAACTTCTCAAATGGAAACAACCTCTCCAAAAAAAAAAAAAAGACTCTCGTATGGAGACAGCCTCCTGAAAAAAAAAAGCACTCATGGAGACAGCCCACTGGAAAAGCCATCCAGACAGATTGTGTCTGTTGCGTTTCTGCCTTTCCAATCACAGTGACATTTTAAAGGAGACAGACGAACAGATAGACAGACAGACAGACAGAGAGGCCACCCCCTTCTCCCAGATGGAGACACTCTCCAAATGAAGTCATCCAGACAGACTGTGGCCATCTAATCATGGCGGCCATGTCAGCAAAGGGACATGACTCCAGCCTGCAATCACTGAACATCTCTCTCTTCTCTTGTTTTTCATGTTTTCTTTCTTTCTCACTTTCTTTGACTGATACATTCTTTCTTTCCTCCTTCATCTTATTCTTAAGGCTTTTTTGTGTGTAGGCTTGACGTTTCGTTCAAATGATAATTCACACACTTCCGATCACACAGTTTTTAGGTCCAAATGCCTTTATATCTATTTTGTACGGTTCTTCCTTTTTTCCCCCTTTTCCTTAATTAGAATTTCTTTCTTTCTTGATTTATTGCTTTTGCTCTTTACATTTTTCTACATCTCTTTTTCAAAGGAAAAAATGGGCAGAATGGACGAGTTCCGTTCGTGATAAACAGACTTTTGATCGCTGTTGATTAGGAATAGGAATCTGAAAGTAGCCCAGGGGGCAGAAATCTGTCTCCCTTACTCTTTGTTTTTCTGTTTCTTAGTTTTTTGTCTTGCTTTCCTCCTTCTATCCTTTTTTCTGTCTATTTGTCTGCCTCTTTGCCAGTCTTTCTCTATCCCGAGCAGCACCAGCAGGTTTCTTTTTTTTGTGGCTAAACATACTTCTAAGTATTGAATCAGGACCGTAATTGATATAACCTGTGAGCCCAAATTCTATTAGCAGAGGTACTCAAAGGAACTAACAGTTTATCAGAAGTACATAAAGGAATTGACAGTTTATCAGAAGCACACAAAGGAATTGATAGTTTATCAGAGGCACACAGAGGAAATGACAGTTTTTCAGAGGTATACAAAGGAACCAACAGTTTATCAGATTTACACAAAAGGAACTGACAGTTTATCAGAGTTACACAAAGGAACCGACAGTTTATCAGAGTTACACAAAGGAACTGACAGTTTATCAGATGCACACAGAGGAACTGACAGTTTATCAGAGGCACACAGAGGAACTGACAGTTTATCAGAGGCACAGAGAAGAACTGACAGTTTATCACAGGCACACACAGGAACTGACAGTTTAACAGAGGCACACAGAGGAGTTGACAGTTTTAACAGAGGCACACAGAGGAACTGACAGTTTATCAGAGGCACAGAGAAGAATTGACAGTTTATCAGAGGCACATACAAAAAACTGACAGTTTAAAGGAGGCACACAGAAGAACTGACAGTTTTAAAGGAGGCACATGAAAGAACTGACAGTTTAAAGGGGGCATGCAGAGGAAACTGGCAGAAGAGCTTCAAGACACAGAGGAACAGAGAGAGCATGTTTAGAACACCAGAAAATGGTGGTGATACGACATTAACGTAAGGGACCTGTTCTAACCCAGAAGGCAAAAAAAACACGCATGAATGAACGCTGATCTTATGGGCTGCAATACCAGACACGTTTAAACGTAGCATTGTTTGAAAAAACAGGCTGGAGTGGTTTAATTCTGAACGAACAGAGGCTGAAGTAGGCTGTGCCAACTGTATCTTGTCATCGGTTTTGGAATCCCAGGCACGGATTGTTGAGACACAACTGGTGATTCTGGACATCATATCTTGTGTTGCTGCTGTGTCTTAGAGGACGTGGCGAAGGAAGGGCCTGTCTACTCGCTGATGTTGTCCTCTCTCACCTCTTCTTCCGTTTGTCTCTCCTTCCGTCTGTCTCTTCTTCCCTCTGTCTCTTCTTCTTCTTCTGTCTCTTCTTCCTTCTGTCTCTTCTTCCTTTCTGCCTCTTC
>JADBJO010006118.1:82500-90000 GCA_016801955.1 Conus betulinus
AGTTATTGTGGTCTGTTGGTGAATTCTCTCCAAAAGTGTTTTTCAAACTTTTTGACTCGCAAATTCTGCCTATCCTTACTTATGGTTCAGAAATTTGGGGCTTGTCCGGAGTCCAAGACCAAATTGAAAGAGTACATCTCACAGCTTTGAAGCGATTTCTTGGTGTAAGATATAATCTCCAAGACAATTAATTTGCGGGGAAACTGGAAGGTACCCCCTCTTTGTAGCTACTTACTGCAGATGTATTAAATTTTGGCTGAGATTGACAAGATTAGATAATTCAAGGTACTCAAAAAAGGCCTACAATATGTTGTTGGAGTTGCAGCGTCATAATTATTCTACTTGGGCATGTAACGTACGCAACGTTTTGTTTAAATATGGATTTTGGAATTGTTTGGGAGTCGCAAGGTGTTGGAAATGTTAAAATTTTTATAGCAAAATTTAAACAACGTCTTATTGACTGTTTTAAGCAGGACTGGAGATCTTCTTTATCTTCTCATGATTTTTTTTACGTGTATTCCTTTTTCAAACGGGATGTTATTTGCTCTGAGTACGTATCTTTGATTAAGAATATAACTGTGAAAAGTCTTTTGCAAGGTTTAGAATAGGAATGTCCGTTCTGAAGTCCCACTTTCTTAAGTTTCAACCTGGTCGTAATACTGATTCTCGCTGTCCTTTTTGCTGTGATGTTGAAGAGAGTGAAATGCACTTTCTCTTGATATGTCCAATGTATAAAGATATTCGTGTCCGGTTTATTCCGCACAAATTCTGGAGGCGGCCATCTTTTTTTAAATTTATATTGTTGATGTCAACAAACCATAAACTGATAAAACAAGTCACACTTTTTGTTCACAAAGCTCTCTGTATCAGAAACTTGAATTCCTAATGTGTACATTAGTTACTGTGTTTAGTTGCTTCATTGCCAGTTGTGTCTTAGTTGCTTCATTTGTTACATACTCTGTATGTTTGATTAGATTTGTATATACTGTTTTACGTTGGCGGATAAGTATGATTTAGCTTGACTCCTTTTTTGTTGTTGTTGTTGTTTTTGCTTGATCATGTGTGACGATCTTTTATGTGTTTTATTGTGATGGGCTGGTGGCCTTTACAATTAAAGAATCATTTCATTCATTCATTCATTCTCTCTCTCTCTCTCTCTCTCTCTCTCTCTCTCTCTCTCTCTGAGAAAGAACATCACAAACAATCTGTCGTGTTAAAATTTTGCGACTATAAATGAATCCATATTCAGCACTTATTCTGTATTTTTCATGGCCTGATGGTCGAAAGGAAATTGATTAGTGGTGCGTGGACGTCGGTGTTGTGTGTGTGTGTGTGTGTGTGCGCGCGCGCATGTGTGTGTGTGTGTGTGTGCGTGTGTGTGTGTGTGTTGTGTGTGTGTGTGTGTGTGTGTGTGTGTGTGTGTGTGTGTGTGTGTGTGTGTGTGTGTGTGTGTGTGTGTGTGTGTGTGTGTGTGTGTGTGTGTGTGTGTGTGTGTGTGTGTGTGTGCACGCGCGCGCACGTGCTCGTCTAGTGTTTGCTCTTGTCTTCAGAATAACATAGTCTCATTACAACGAAAGTAATGACGCATGTTTGGGACGTTCTCTCTCTCTCTCTCTCTCTCTCTCTCTCTCTCTCTCTCTCTCTCTATATATATATATATATATATATATATATATATATATATATATATATATATATCTGTCTCTGTGTGTGCGTGTGTGTCTGTCTGTCTGTCTGTCTGTCTGTCTGTGCGTGCGTCCGTGTATGCTGAATGGGCATGTGCTATAGCGCCCCTTGCAATAAACGATGATTACTCCAACTCCTCACACTGAAACGTTAATACTCAGATTTGTTGACACAGCTGTTAATTCCTAGAAATCGGCTTCATCACGCTTTGGGGACGTGTCGGCCATACTGGTCAATCAATGCAGCAGGTCACTGTCTCCCTCGGGCCTGAGAGACGTCGGAGTGTCTGTACTTTATGACGACGATAAAGTGGTGGATGGACGGTACGTAAGCCGAGAAAGCTTTACCCATTCTGTGTGATGAGACGGCCAAGTCTCCCATCCCAACATCATCCACGTCCCCTCCCAGATTCCCTGCGTCCCACTGAACTGCTATAACGCGTACTCTGTATTGATAAATTGTCTAAGGTGCTTTTGGATGTCCATGCATAGAGAAGCCATGGAAAAGTGTTTAGAGAGTAGCGTGCGTTTACCTAAGATTAGAACATCAGGAAACATTCTGTGGCGTTACATATCCATTTGCAACATCTCTTCTAGCTGACGCTAAAAGGAAAATATGATTTAATACGGCACCGAGAGAATTGTGGAGAGAAAGTGGATGGGAGTGTGAAAATGAAAGACTGAGATGATACGAATAGGAACGTCTTTGACTTGATAATACTGTACCTCATAGTAAAGTGTCTGAACCAAAACCACAAACAAGACAGCAACACTAACTTATCTGGTGGCGAAAACAGTTACAAAATGGAATAAGATGAGGTAAATGATGTGTAAGACAGCATCAAAATGAAGTTGATTTGCACTAACACACAATCATGTCAAAGATTTGTAGACGACTAGCACCACATTAGACAAATCATGCCTAATGCGAATTATGCCTAAAATAGTATGGTCTATCTGTAAAAATCTGGGTCTTGAACAGTAGAACAGAAGAGTGTAATGTGAATTTCAATTTCTTCTAGACTGTACTATTGGCACATTGCTCGGGCGCATTGTTATCGAAACTTCCATAATGCTAAACATCGCGACAGACAATGTCTGACACACCACATCAAAATTGTGAGCAATTCTAACTCATTTACTCATAGTAGTTACAATGTTTGGTTGCACGTAGTTATTTGTCTTCAACATTCTGATTTATATGAGAGAGAGAGAGAGAGAGAGAGAGAGAGAGAGAGAGAGACAGACAGACAGACAGACAGACAGACAGACAGACAGACAGACAGACAGACAGAGAGTCAGACAGAGAGAGACAGACAGACAGAGATAGAGAGAGTGAGAGAGAGAGAGCACAGGCTTTTGGCGAGTGAATAAACTCCTCATGTGTATGTCAAAGAAGGCGTCTCTCAGCTCTGGCACTGGGCGCAGTGTTGGATATTTTCTCCCACTAACAGGATGAGACAGGCATTGACAGGACGTCTGATAAGGAGACAGCTGCCTGACCTTCTCGCCTCCACCCTCCCATTCCCAACCCCACCTCCCCCACCCCCCTCCCACTTCCAGCTTCCACAAACTCTCCATCTTCTCTTTGCTGGATAACGATGTAGATATGACCTTATGCCCCTCCCCCTCCATGTATTCCATCCCAGCTCACATACGCTACACTAACACCCGCATCTACTCGCCAGCACAAACCTACACACCCACTCCCACACCCACACCCACACGCGTGCGCGCACACACACACACACACACACACACACACACACACACACACACACACACACACACACACACACACATTTACACACACGCGCGCGCGCGTGCGCGCGGGCGCACACACGCGCACGCACGCGCACACACACACACACACACACACACACACACACACACACACATTTACACACACTATATCTGATCCAATATGTCATTATATTCAACTAGGTAGCAAGATTAACGTCCCACTAGCCAGGCAAGCTGTTTCCAGACGAAAGTTAGAGTAAAGTCAGACAGTTCCACTAGTTCTTTGTTCAATGACAGGAGTTCTACCTTGTTCGCAGGCTTGCTAGTCGTGGTTACTTGTTGTTCTCTCTGTTGTTCTCTCAGAACACACACACACACACACACACACACACACACACACACACACGTGGAAATACATCACCACTATCACCTCCACATGCTGACAATCATTATGAAACGGCCAATACCGTGAAAGGTACTGGACAATAAACATAAGTTTGGTTACTCCAGAAACATAGGGGTGAGGGGGGAGAGGGCAGGATCAGTATGTTTGCCGTTCATTTGTCAGTGTTCCATTGCGCAGATTGAAAACATGCCTCATTTCCTGTTGATCTAATTGCTCTGTGTCTGTCTGGATATTTCTTTGTCAGCATGTTCGTGGGGCTGGGCTGTTCTACACACTCCACCGCTGATAATTTCACACTGTTGGGTATGAAACAAACAGGAGGGGGTGGGGGGGGGGGGGGGGCAGCTGTAGGCAAAAACTATGTGCAGGTAGAAGGCCGACCTTGCTAAGCAGCAGATAAGAAGAACCTGATAATGTGGTTATCTGAGAGGACAGGCCAGTTAACTGAATCATATACAAAGGGGGTTGTGACCTGCGCCAATAATGGGGACTCCAACCAAGATGAAGAAACGAGGAGAGATACTGATCCTCTGACCCTCTTTTATCTTGGTATTTCTTTGTTGAAGGAACTCGTTAAACAAGAAAGAAAAAAAGGTTTTCAGCTGCAATTATTGTGTGTGTGTTTTTGTGCTGAGGAGCAAGAGGGTAGTTTCAGAAATAATGAGGTGAAACGCATTTGAATACAGTAACTGTCCTATCAGCTAATGCTGATCAATAATTCAAATTCCAGAGCAGATGGTGTCAAAAAAGTCAATTCAAAGGCAGATAAAATCACTGAAGTGTAAAAAGAGTTCCTTTGTATTCAGACCAAATAGACCAGGGTCAAAGGGAAAAACAGATGGGATTAATGTGGTTTGAAAGGATTCATTTGAAAGCAAACTGAATCACTTGATGGCTTCCACTAGAATCTTGTAGGGTCTCGCTACTTTCCTCCATCTGAGAGAAATGATGGTTTTCTTGATCTCTGCCTCTGCTGGTTTATCACAGACTGCTGGTGGAATATCTGGACGTGCTTCAGGGGCTGAAGATTCAGAAGCTCCCTGGAATATTCTGCCAATCTTTCCAGTTGTTCCTCTGTTATTGTGAGTGCTGATCCCTGTTTGCTGGAACTTGCTTTTCAGTTTCCGTGTCACCATGTAAAAGTCTTATAGATGTGTCTGCCCACCAGTTCCTTGGCTTGTTTGGCCAGGCTGTCAAAGTGGTTCTTCTTGTCAGTTTTTAAAGCTCTTCCAAACTCTTCCCTTAACAGCAGTGAGCTCTTCCTGCTCTTTCGCCTTGACTGTTCGTGTCCTGACGTTGTTAGCACAGCTTTTTTTCACTTTCAGAATGTTCACTTTCAGTAGTGTCCGTGTCAAGTTGACAGCCGGCGATAGTGTCACAGTGAGTCAGACTCTAACGGGATTGCCAAGGAACATGAAAGCAATCACTGTCTTTCAGCTCTACTCCCGAACGAATGCCGTCACAAGCTTTACGTGCTGCAATTGCAGCAACGTGGCGTTAAAAGCGTGACAGTGTGGCCTGCCATGGCAGCACAGGCTGCACGTGTTTCATGCTTTGTGCCATGTACTTGGGCGGAAGTGAGCTGCCTCTCTGCGTGGCCCACCATGTCTGACGTGTACACTGGAGAGAAATCCGCCGTCTGTGATTTCCTGCTACGTCTGTCTGCTGGCCCCATGGTGCAGTCAGGGCTGTTAGAGGATTGTCTGCCACCCTGCCTCTCTCTCTCCATCTTTGTCTTTGCCTTTCTCTTCTCTCTCTCTCTCTCTCTCTCTCTCTCTCTCTCTCTCTCTCTCTCTCTCTCTCTCTCTCTCTCTCTCTCTCTGTCAAAAATTGTCTCTCCATCCATATCACTTTGTCTCTATCCAGTTTCTCTCTGTTTTCTCCCACCTTTCTCTCTGTCTCTGCCTCTATCTCTCTCTTTCTGTGTCTCTCTATCTTACTTTCTGTCTCTCTCCATCCTCTCTCTCTCTCTCTCTCTCTATCTATCTATCTATCTATCTCTCTCTCTCTCTCTGTGTTCAATAAGGCACCAGATGTTACTGATCTGTGCTGGGTCACAATGGTGTGTTGCAAGAAAGTAAGCCATTGCTTTGAAACACCTGGCCTTGTTTGTCTTCTGACGTTGACCTTCTCAAATGACAATGGCAGAAACAGTGATGTTGAGTTTTATCTTGGTTGGCGTGTGTTCTTGCTAGCTTCTGTGACAAGCGATGAGGGAAACAATGCTATATGAGCCTGTGCTAATCTTGCCATACCTTTCCACCTATCTGAATTGATTTTGACAGTTATTGCATTCGTTGCTGTGGGCCTTTTCAAGATACTGAATCAAAATTCGCTGATGATTATGTGTATGCATACTTATCTTCCATACACCACGTCTTACACTAGATTGCATAACAAGTTAAAGCGAGCGGTTAGGCCTGATCCAAAAACTATACAATGTGTACATTGTGGTGACAATGTGTTCTGTGATAGACATGATTATGTGATCTGCCTGTATGGGAATGTAAGCCAGGGTACCATTCTCTACCAGGGCGTCATTTTGTTCCACAACATCAGCATAAAATATCACTGGGGATCACATTCTATATTGGTGTAACGTTTTTTGCGCTGCAACAGCCCCCATTAAGAGGCAAAGGTGACCTAGTTTGCTCAGTTTCAGGCAAAGTTTTTTTTCTTTCTCTCTTGCTTCACGTTTTGTCAGTCAACAAATAATTTAAAAGCCAAGTTTCCTCACTGTTCTTACCCATGCATTCCACGATTTACTGCTGAGCATTTAAATTAAACTATCAGCATTAGTTGCCCTCAATTTGCATGTATATTGCTCCTTAACATTTCAGTCACAGGCGGACCTTATCTATTGTGCTGGTGTGACATTTTGTGCTGCAACATACCCCATTAAGAATCAAAGGTGACCCAATTCATTTAGCTTCCGGCAAAGGCTTTTTTTTTTTTTTTCCCTTTTTTTCTTCCTTTCTTGTTTTCTCAGTGACAAGTGGTTTTGACACTCATGTTTCCACAGTTTGTTTATCCTTGTGGTCTGCTCTTTACCGCTCAAAATTTAAATTAAAACCATTGACATCAGTATTTTTAAATAACACGTTGTCGTCAATTTGTCTGTATATTGCTCCTTAATTATTCAGTCACAAGCAGAATTCATCTATGCTAAGCCAACTAGGAGCTTGTAGGAACATTCCCAATCAATTCCAGACTCTCAAGGCGTTGATTAAGATTTTTTTCAGCATCTGGAACCTAAGTCGTCAACTTTTTCTACAAAGTTTTCTCTTAGTTCTGTAAACAGGCCAGCTGTCTGGAACCCATCTTCTTTGCTGGTTCCAACCCCGTTTCTAACACTTCCGTGACTTGTGAGGAGTAAAGAAGGGTGTACAGAGAGAGCTACGTGTTTTTTCTAGTAGTGTGGGCCAAACAGGTGTCATATGTCATTGTTCTTTGTTCTCTGGATTCACTCTCTTGCCATCTGTGTGAATGAATATTTTGTGAGCTTCACCAGCTATTCACTGCACTTTACTATTTTTGGTGCATGGGAAAAAACACAATGACTGAGTATCATAAGAAAGGATTTCCTTGTTACCTCTAGCCCTTAATAACAACATTGATTGATCTTGTTTGCATTTGAGAGGAAATGGGGTAAAAATAAAAACAACA
>JADBJO010006118.1:95000-97500 GCA_016801955.1 Conus betulinus
TCCATCTCCTTGACTGACTCTTCGTCTAATGTGACTGACGTATTGTCAGTTACATTTATCTTTGAGAGTTCTGTTTTTCATTCGTTGATCGTGACCCTTGTCCCTGCTGATGTTGTTATAGGATGGATAGCCTTGTCCTGAATCCAGTTGCAATTGTATGAGAAGTGGACAAGGTCATCATAGAAATCGAAATCATCTGTCTGAGTCCAGAGTATTTCAATGCTCCTGCCTATTGTGGTGGTATATGTAATCCAGTCTATGATCAGGAAGATGGGGACAGCCACTAGTAAACATTATTGGTGAATTCCAGGCTTGACCTCAGAACTGTGTGAGCATGGTCAACCCTGTATGGTACTTCTTGGCAGCTACTCTGAATTAGACAGACAAGCTGTTTGAGCACACCACAGTGCCTTGGCAACATCCGCTGCTCTGTCTGTCCACACTGTCAAACGCCTTCTCACAATCTATGAAGTCAATGTAGAGAAGAGAGCTCCACTCCAGTGACTTCCACAATGATGTGTAACATGTCAGTTTGTCTGCGCAAGATCTGTTCCTGCTGAAACCTGCCTGCTGGTCTCAAAGCTTGCAGTCAGCTGCCTCTTTTATTCTCTCAAATAGAACTCTGTTGAAGAGTTTGCAAGGCAATGACAGGAGCATGGTCTCTTGACAGACACTGGGTTTCCTGAGATCTCTCTTCTCTGGCATTTTAGTGAAGATTCCTTCCTTTCACTCAGTCAGGCTTTTTTCTTTATCTCTGATCATGCTGAAGATGCAATGCAACATGAAAATGGCTTTCCCTAAATCAGCTTTTATTGCTTCTGCTGGAATCCCATCTGGTCATGCTATACTCTTACACTCTTCAAAGACGAGTCGGCGTTGTTGATCTGTCTTTGTGGGTTTGTCATGACTGATTGGTAGAAATGCCTGTGCTGGTGGAATATCTGCATGCGGTTCAGAGACTCATTGACTTGAAAGCTCCCTGAGGTGTTCTGCAAAGCTCTTCAGTTGATCGTCTGCTGTTATGAGTGAGTTTCTTCTTTGTCCTTATATCAATGCATCAGCAAACTGGAACCAGCCTTTACGTTTCCTTGTCATGATGAATAAGACCTAGATGTATCTGCCCAACATCTGTGCTTGTTTTCCCAGGCTGTCAAAATGGTTCTCCTTGTGCTCTCTAATCCTCTTTTATCTCCTTTATTGGCAGCAGTGATCTCCCTTTTATCTTCTTTGTTTGCAACAGTGATCTCCCTTTTATCTCCTTTATTAGCAGCAGTGATCTCCCTTTTATCTCCTTTGTTAGCAGCAGTGATCTCTTCCTGTGCTTTTACTTCAGCTGTTTGTATCCTGCCCTTGCTCAGAACAGCTTTTTTCACTTTCCTGATTTCCACTTTCTGTAGTGTCCATGTCAGCTGACAGCATGTAACACTGTCACAGTAGATCAGACCTTATATATTAGTAACATTGCCAAGGAAAAACCAGCCGCCGTGGCGAAGTGGTTAGCGTCGCGGACTCCCGGCTGGGAGGTCGTGGGTTCGAATCCCATCAGAAGTCATGTGGGTTTTTCTGCCCCGACCGGCTCCTACCCAGAGTTGAGTTTGCTGCGGACTTAGTTGGGAAGACTGGGACCACACAGTCGAGTTTCATCCACTTAATGGATGCGTTTCTGAGAGTGTTGCTCAAATTTCCTGACCAACACTGCAGGTGCCTGTATCTCTCGGGCCTGGTTGACGCCAGGATATATTATGAGAGGAAGCGTAGAATACAGCCCTGTCATGTAGTCTCAGACCCGAAATGGAAATCCGTAGCATCATCATAATCATCCTCATTCTCATCGATCAGCATTAAAAAAAAAGTCTCAAATTCTGTGGCCCTTCATGCCCTGCTCTCATGGTGACCTCAGTTTCGATGCCTTCTCCACGTCTGTGGCCTTGGTTTGGTTCCGTCGGGGTCACCGGTATCGCGCGAGTCCATGGGGGCTGTCGTTGGACGGACGTGGTGGCGCCCTCCGGAGGGAGAGCTCACTCACGCCGGCTCCGCGACTAAGCAATTATTGTCGTCAGTAGGGGGCTTAGTAGGTGGTGTCCTGCGTATGTTAGATCAGAACAGGCGCCACTGAACACCACTGAAGTGACTCGGCGGCAGTGCAGTGTCTCCTCCGGTGGGTTGCCTCTTGACGACTTGACATTGACTGCTGCCTGTGGATTGCCGGTGCGGGGGGCTGCGGCGGGGCCGACCGGGCCGTGGCTGTGGACAGGGTGTCGAAATGAGCGGGCGTGGGTGCACTGCCTCTGAGGTGGCGCAGAGGTTGGGACAGCAAAAAAAAAAAAAAAAAAAAAAAAAAAAAAAAAAAAAAAACATTGCCAAGGAAAATAAAAGACATTACAACGCTTGATCATCGCCTTCGTCACAACTCGTTCCTGCTTCCAGCAAAATGGCATTAGAGGGGTGCCTGTGTGCTCCACTGTAGGAGCACAGGCTGCACGTGTTTTGTGCACTTTGC
>JADBJO010006118.1:102500-105000 GCA_016801955.1 Conus betulinus
TTCCACGTTTACTTTGGAACAATTTTTGGATTCTCGAATGTTTTGAAAGGTATAATTAAAGGCATGAGCATGCATATTATCTCTACAGTTCTTGTTTTTGTATGTGTAATATGTGCATTATCACACACACACACACACACACACACACACACACACACACACACACACACACACACACATACATATATATATATATATATATATATATATATATATATATATATATATATATATATATATATATATATATATATATATATATACTCAGAGGCATAAAAAAAAAAAACGCGAAAACAAACTGCATGGAAATTTTTTATTAATTTGGCCAACGATTCCTTTGAACTGGGAATAGAAAGTGCGAAAAAAAAAAGCAATCAAACACCGCAAAAGTGTCCTTTCAAAGTTCATTCTGGTCTGGTAGAAAATAAGGTCACATGAACTTCACCTTGACCCTGTGTTAACAGCAGAATGTCAGTATCTGGTGTGACCACTCGAACATTGATCACAGCTGTGCACCTGCGGTACATCGAGCGCACCAGAGTGTTGGTCTGCCTCTGGGGGACTTGCCACCACACCTGGCCCACAGCGACAGAAAGCTGAGCTGCTGTCTGGGGTATGGGGTCGAGCTGGTTCAACTGCCTCTGAAGGGCCTCCCAGAAATGTTCTATCTGGTTAAGGTCGGAAGAACGGGCTGGGTGAGGCAGCAGACTGATGTTGTTCTGCCTCAGGAAGTTCTGCGTAGCACGGGCATTGTGCGGCCTTGCGTTGTCCTGCTGAAACAGGTTCTGTGGATGCCGCTGGAAATGCGGCAGGTCGTGGGGCCTCAGAACTTGGTCGATGTAATGAACAGCAGTGACCCCGTTACCACGTCCTGGAACCACATTCTGGAAGATGACTGGCCCAATACGGCGATTCATGCCGATAGCCCCTAGTTCATGATGCTTTTTCACCACCCCATGGGTCCCTTTCGGTGATGTTGGCATCCGTGAAGCGTTCCCCCGCTCTTCTTCAGATCCGGATGCGGCCATCACCTGGGTCGACGCAGACCCGGCTTTCGTCACTGAAGAGGACTCGGCCCCAGTCCCGATGGCGCTAATGCACGTGGATCTGTGCCCACTGCAGACGGTTCTGGCGATGCTGAAGTGTCAGGATAGGTCGCCGGGCTGGACGCCTGCACTGGAGACCAACTGTGTTCAATCGGCGACGCACGGTCCTGCTGCTGATTGGCCTGCCATGGTTGCCGACGGTGTTCCTGGCTGTGCTGGCAGCGGTTTGGTAAGGCTCCCGTCGATGCTGACGCAGAAGATGGCGGTCTTGGGCTGCTGTGGTGACCCTCGGTCTGCCGCTTCTCGGTCTGTCATCAGTGGTGTTTCTTGCTTGAAAGCGGTCCAGAAGGCGGTAGATGGTGGAAATGTGGACTCCGAATGCGATAGCGACCTGCCTCATTGGAACCCCGGCCTGCAGTTGCCCCATTGCTATGCAACGATCTTGACGGGAAAAAGTCTCGGCATTATGTTGGCGCCGCTGGAAGGGATAATTTGTACTTTTGGGGGGTCGGAAATTTATAACCCCACAATCGGGTCCACACTGAGTTGCAATTCACATTGATGCACGTGGCGTAGGTAGTCCACATGGCAAATGCACTCCTCGTGCCAAAAACGCTGACCCGGTAACATTCACCCACTGTTACGAGGTTACAACCGGCCAAGACACCACGTATTGCTAATGTTGCACGTGCCATCGACATTGCTTACGTCCCGTTCACAATGTGAACAATCGTGCACTGTCTCTATTTTTCGCGTTTTTTATGCCTCTGAGAGATATAGATAGATAGATAGATAGATAGATAGATAGATATAATGGTGTTGCAGACCAACAACAGTTTTTAAAAAGTGCTCAACCGAGTTGGGAGCGGCATCTGTTAAAAATTTGATTAAATGCTTACATTTTAATCAAATTGTTAACATATATATATATATATATATATATATATATATATATATATATATATATATATATATATGTAATCTCAAGGTAATCTCAACTCAAAATCCAGTGCACAGAGACAGCCATACTTAGACATACAACGTAAGAAGCAGAGTCCAGTCTTCTCACAAGTGTAAACCAGTACGGTTTACCTTACATACGTGCGTAGATAAATCAGTATTTGAGTGCCTGTACGACCGTATGGTCACTTGTACCCTGGAAATGGCTGTAAATCTGATAGGAATTTTTTCAGACCATAATTTGAAAACGTATGCTGACGTTTCGAGCTCACCAGTAGCCAACCTGTCTCGCATCGAGTCAACCTACGCGTGTTCCACATAAAATGTCGCTTTCAAATCATTGATCTACACACTGTACACAGGCAGACATGCTCTTTGTTCCATCAAAACCGTTGAGAACACCACTCAGTGATGATCAAGTTGTCCTGCTGTCTCCCCCTGCTCTTACAAAAGTCTGGAAGATGTCCCACTCTGTCTTTTTACGAAATGTCTGC
>JADBJO010006118.1:112500-130000 GCA_016801955.1 Conus betulinus
GTACGTCTGAAACCCCTTTCCTTTGACGGTTCAAAACCAATGTTTGACGCTTCCTTGATGTGTGAAATTTGAATATTGAAGCAGCACTGACAGAGAGAGCTACGCGTTTTCTAGTGGTCTAGGCCAAGCAAGTGACGTGAGTAATTGTGCTCATCAACCTTCAGTGCACAGAAAAATGACTTTCACATTTTGCTTCACTTTCTTGTGATCTGTATGAGTTAACTTTACTAGTGCTTCACCAACCTGTCTGATGATGTCGTCATTATTGGTACATGGGGGAAAATAATCGATGAACTTGATTTGAAAGGATTTCCTTTTTAATCATTAAACCCTCAAAGATGGCATTTATCTTAATTTGTATTGAAGATGGAGTACGTTTTACATAGAAGAAAGACTGGATTAGAAACCACACTGTATGCACTGTGTTTTTTCATGTCTGTCTTTTTTATTCAGAAAAGTTCACATGTATGTCGAGCAATGTGAATCATGGAATTCTGTTCACGTCCTTTCGACTGGTGGAAGAAACGCTTGCTGTGGACCAGTTGTTGTGGCCCAAATATAAATGACCTTTTGATTCATCATATGTTGATGTGAAATGACAGGGTTAGGGTGACCTTTTTATCATTTTAATTGCTTGCCATCTGTTGTTTATGCAAGGGGATCATTCGGGTGGTGGCTTACTGCCCCCACAGAGAAACAAAGGGACAAAACTACCATTCCTTGCTCCTTGCGAACAAAGGGACAGAACTACCATTCCTTGCTCCTTGCGAACAAAGGGACAGAACTACCATTCCTTGCTCCTTGCGGTACTCTTCCTTTGACATACTTGTAGATTAGAGGCATGCACAGCAAGAAAGGAATCCACCTTAAAAGAAAGCTTCATGTTAGCTTTAGATATTTCAAGTGTACATTTTATTTCATGTACTTAGTTATCATTCTAACCTTGAAAGCTGCAGGTATTATAGTATGAAAAGGTTTAGTATCTCTGCAGTTCTTGCCTTCTCTATGTAACGACGTGTGTGTGCACTCGCCCACGAACACATGCGTACGCACTCACATTATCATCACCATCATCATCATCATCATCATCATCATGAAAGTCAAGCGACGAGGACGTTGGTTGCGATGAAGGTGTAAATCACAGCCTAAATCCTGGCACACAGAGATGGGCCACACGTTGGGCATGCAATGTCAGAAACAAGATCCAGACTTCTCTTCATGCTGCACACCACGCTTCATGTGTCCCCGTGCTTCGGTCGCTGCCTGTTTAAAAGCGCACACACCCCTGTGACAGCTAAGCTCCAGGCCGTGCAGTTTGCTGCCAGGGATTCCCAATTAGCAGTCAGGATGTTGCGTACCTTCAGTGAGGCCTTTGATGAGGCCTTCAATGAGGCCTTCAGCTTGTCAGCTCTCTGGACCACCAGATTTTCTTCAACCTCATGCCAGGATCGTCTTTCGCAGACGGCTGTCTCCCATCCTTACCCGTGTCTGACCCCGTTGCCGCTGAGTCTTCATCAGAGGAACTTGATGCCAGGGGACTCAGCGCTTCAAAGACTATCTGAGTTGGAGATTCAGCCCTTGCTCAAAGGATATTCCCTACTAAAACGACAGCTGATACTTACTAGATGCTCCTTATTAAGACGACAGCTGGTACTTACTAGATAGTAAACACTAGAAATGGGAGTAACTTGTTTTCACTTTATTTGTCTGAACTCAGAGACTTGCGCCATCAGTGAAAACATACAACATGGACAGAAGTTCTGTTTAAATCTCTTCAAGACGAAGAAATATCGTCCATCTCTGGAAACTGTGAAAAAAGAAAAGGTGTCGGACGGTTATATACTGGCAACATCTCTCTCTCTCTCTCTCTCTCTCTCTCTCTCTCTCTCTCTCTCTCTCTCTCTCTCTCTCTCTCTCTCTCTCTCTCTCTCTCAGATACACTTGCCACTTCGAGAGCCAAGTGTCAAATTAATCTTGTTTACAGCATCGCACCCGTCACAGAATTCACAGGACAGAAATACTCCGAGTCAACCAGACATGCACGTGCTAATGATGAAGAGGCTGTCTGTCAAGTTGTGTTAAAAAGTTTGAAAAGCGACCACGTCCATGTGTCTGTCTGTCTGTCTGTCTGTCTCTCCTGCCTCAGCGTCTGAGCATGTGACATGGCACGGTGTTCTTTCCATCTCGCCTTTCTCCTAAAAGTTTACATGGTGCTGACACAGACGCCATGGACAAATAAAAGGACGCACTGATGCCAGACTCTAAGCACAAAACCGCTGCGAGCAAGGTGGACTAGTCGATTGTCAAGTCATTAGCAGCTGGGCGACCACCGCCTCCTACGGATGGGCCTGCCGCAGGCGCTGTCTGGGTTTACTTAAGGAAGAAGTTCGGTTGTTGGCTTGCCCTGTCTGAGTCATACAGTGAAACCTTTCCGCAACGCCTTTCGGAGACCCATAAGGGTCTGTCAGAGTGGTGGTCTGTGTTAGGAGGCCAGTGCAGAGTAAACAAAAAAAAATCCAGGGCAGCCACTGGACTTAAGTGACTAGGCCAGACAATAGATTCTCAACAATATTCAAGCCTGAAAGTTTAAGATCGGAATGGGGAGATAGGGCTTTTCATCTTCCAAATGTTTATACAAGTGTGAAAGAGTGGAGGTGGGGGGGGGGGGGGGGGGGGGGGGGGGGGGGGAGGAGGCTTTGACCAGGCTACGGAGTGCTGTGAAAACTCAGTAAGAGAAATGAGGCAGGGAATGGTGAACAGTAAATAATAAACAAGTAGGGTAACTCTTGCTTGCATGATGAGGTAAATTGCGTCCCCTGGGGATGTCTCCTTGTTTTGTTCTGTGTGTTCTGTGTTGCCATTTTTGCAAAGCGATTTGGATTTGTAAGTGGGCAATCGTTTGGATTTGAAGGCAGTGTAATTTATTTCATCATTGGAGCAAGATTTATCATATTTATTCATTTTCTGCATGAAGTTTTGTTCTTTATTTCCTGATTATTTACACGCATGAAACTAAGGCCACTTCTTTTTGTTCTTCGTATTCTCGACTGTCGTGCTGAAGTTTCCTCAACCTCACTCACTAAATTTCCTGACATAATGAAAGTCTTACCTGCCGACATACCAAACCAACGCAGACAGGCGAAAGGAAGGATGCTCCTGATGATGACAAAACGACCGGGTGACCAGTCTGAAGGGAAGGGGGGGGGGTGGGGGGGGGGGAGTTGCATTTTGTTGCCTGCAAGTCACTCAGTGCGCAAGCTAATCCTCGCCAAGCTTGGAAGCAAACACTGAGCCCTTGAAACGATGATGTTGATAGCAGTGTGCCAGCTATCGGCGACTCCACTCAACAACAACAAAAAGTTTCAGAATTATCCCTCTTAAGACCCTCGTTTTTATTTTTGCTTTCGTTTTTTTGTTTTGGTGTGAGTTTTTTTTTTTGTTTGTTTGTTTGTTTCGTGAAATGAAGTAGCCTATAAAGCTGGCTTCCACACGGCACCGGAACTGCACAACCATAATACAAATAGCGCAAACAAAAAAAAAAAAAAAACCGCTGTGTGAATCCATCAACGCAAAACGCCATCGGCACAACACCGATACCAGGCCAGCAGAGACAACGTTAGTTCCCGTCACGATGGAAAGCGCACACCGAGGAGACAATGGCTGGCGGGACGTTTTCTTCGGATCCTGCTTATTGTGACGCATCAGGAGGAATACGGTGCGATTTGCCCAAAACTCTCCTTGAAAGGTTAAAAGGTTATGACTTCAGATGCTTGAATGAAGTATTGTTAGGCGATGGCATGTATGTTGTTGTTGTTGTTGTTGTCGTCGTACCTGGTTTAAAGACTCCAGGGATCACCCGAACTGCCGAAGTACTTGAACACTATGGTACAAATGTATCAGCTAGGGATGAGAATATTACGTGCGTGACCGTTTTTAAATTAATTACCCCGCCACGTGGGCAGCCACACTCCGACTTCGGGGGATTTTGGAGACTGATAATGTTATGCTAGGAGCATTTCACAACTGAAGACAATCCCCCCGTAACTCTGCAAAGCATAACAACGTTTTAATGTAGCTTTGGTGTTCTAGTGTTCGAACGCTACAGAAAGCGCATATGAGGCTTGGGTTCTAGAAGACCGGCGTTTCTCCTCAAAGCGCAGGAAACTGTCAGCCTCACAGAAACTTCTGTCTTTCCTGATTACCGAGGAAGTGGTTTCGCATAAACACTGTAAGGCAGGGGAGATGATCAATGTTGAGCATTCTACTTGCAGAGGTGATCAGTTTTTTGGGGTTGTTTTTTTTTTTTTCAAAAAGACTATGCCGAAACACTGTCTGTATGCAAGAAACCAAACTCCTTTGTGACAGAGCATACAAGAAAATCTGACAAAGGAGAAGGGTCAAAGTTTGCTACTCCATGCCGGTTTCACCTGACTCGTCGCCATGCGACTTTTTTCTTGTTTCCACGTTTCCAGAAATGCCTTGTTGGAAGAACTTTCGACATCCACACAGTGTTCGGAACTGCTTTTTTCTTTCAATGTCTGTTACTGATTCCTCACCAGAACTGTGGAGGAAGATTTCTGCAATGGATAGAATGACTGAAGAAGTGTGGTCGCAGAGGTGTGGGCGGGGGGGGGGGGGGGGGGTTGAGGAAATACTTTGAATATTTCATTTCCTCTAGAACGTTAATCTTATTGGTGAACATTATCGATAACTGTATTTCTCTCACTGGGGTTTTGTATGACACTATCGAAAAGTTCATCCACCATTCTGAAAGAAAAAGGTGCTTTTGCTAACGGCCAACTGTAAACAACTATCCCCACAAAAATCGACAAATTCTGTTTTTGCTGTGTTGTAAACCGATCAGTGAATACATGTAGATGACATAATTCTATCAAAAAGAAAGAGAGATCGTTTTATTTTATTTCTGTTTCGTCAAGATTCGGTTTTGAACTGAGACATGCTGTTTAGCATATACTTCTTGCCTTTTAACGCACGCATGCACGCACGCACGGGGCGCGCACACACACACACACACACACACACACACACACACACACACACACACACACACACACACACACGCACACACACACACAAAAGCACGCTCGCACTTAGGAGAGAGAGAGAGAGAGAGAGAGAGAGAGAGAGAGAGAGAGAGAGAGAGAGAGAGAGAGTTGGAAAGCGGATTTCTCACACTGATCTTGTTAGCAGCGAGACGTCAGGAAATCCAGGGGGACAGAATGAAAACATCACCCCCCCCCCCCACCCCCCCCCCCCCACCCCCAGCAACGACGTGCACGTGCTGGTGATGAGCACACAGAATGTTTGATATCCTATCTCTTCCATTTCCAAGCAGCGAACGTAATCACCCAGCTGGATTTAGCCACCTTCCGCATGTTAGCGCATCGGGTATTAGAGTTTGCAGTGGATGGGGTTACGTCGTAGCAGATGATGATGTTAATGTCACTTGTGCAAACGCCATCGTCCGTATATCTGCCAGTAATTTGGATACTGGCTTTTGTTGCTGTTGCTGTAGTTGTTGGATTCCAACCAGTTAATGATTTATACAAATAATATGTGTGTTTCTTTATTTGTATGCATGCCTCTGTGGGGATATTCAGAGATGGCGTGGATGTGGGTGTCAGTTTTAAATGTACTCCCCTCTAGTGCCTTCTAAAAAAAAAAAAAACATCTGCCAGAAATGTTGTCTGTCTCTGTGACTACCTTTTTTTTTTATCTTGCTTTGCCAGCATTGGCTGGTTTTCCACCTTTCTGTGGCTCTCATGCGCCGCGTTTTATTTTGCTTTATTGTAATCTGCTCATTTTCTCCAGAAACATCTGCTAAAAGTGTCGTCTTTCTCTTTCAATACTTTTTCATCTCACTTTGCTATCATTGGTTGGTTTCTTCTTTTCTTTTCTACGACTCTCTTCAACACCTTTCATCTTATTTCACTCTAAGCTGTTCACTTTCTACTTTGCGCCCCATTCACATGGAATTTGTAATGTATCGTCTGATTCGCTTCGGTGATATTCAATGGTGCTTTTGCTCTGATCCACACACAGAACATCACGTACTTACGCCTCGCTACTGACGACAGTAACTGCTCAGTCACGGAGCCATCATGAGTGAGCATCATGATCATCGTTCAGCTGACTTTGTTCTCAGTTTTTTAAAAAAAAAAAAAAAAAAAAAAAAAAAGTCTGTTCCCTCTTTCTGTTACCGCAGCTTACATCATGTAAGTCATCCCGTAATCTGAAAACCAGTGAAATTTGAACTACTAAAAATGGGATACTCGATGCTCTTTCTCCATACTTATTCGCAAATATTTGTAACACTAAAATGTTTCTTTCTAGGTTTTTTCAACTCCTGTGGGGTAATATTTTCAGTTTCGACATTTGGTAGGGTGTTTGTCTGTCTGTTTTCGACCGTCGGTAAATTGTTTGTCTGTTACCAAGATTACGCAAAACTGTTCAACTGATTGTAACAAAACACTGTAGAAAAATGAATGGTGGTCCGAGAACTGACCAAATCATAGGGTATATTCAGGATCTATTCAAAAGTCAGGGCAAAAAAAATATTGAACGAATGTTAATGAAGCATGAGGAAATTATGGGAACGCGGCCCATGGACGAATCCATAAAACAGTGGTACAGATCCGGGTCAAAGGGCAGAAGTTATCGTTCCTGTCCTCCACGTTAGACACATCCAGTAAATAAAACTGACCGTGCTCAGCTTGACGTGGTCTTACCTGCCTTAAGAATGAAGCTGAAAGGTATGCTACTAGGTCAACCGAAAGAGCAAAAAAAAAAAAATGCAAATATAAAAGCAGCGTGTTTCGATCTGTAAGGCCTTCTGCCTTAAGAATGAAGATTAAAGTTATACAACTAGGTCAGACGAAGAACAAAAGAAATGCAGATACGAAAGGAACGCGTTTTGATCTTTAAGGTCTTCTACTGGGAAAGCGAACAAATGAAACATATGGTGAAGGCAACGTATGGTTAAGGCAATGTATGGTTAAGGCAATATATGGTTACGGCAATGTTATGGTTAAGGCAATGTATGGTTAAGGCAATGTTATGGTAAGGTAATGTTATGGTTAAGGCAATGTATGGTTAAGGCAATGTATGGTAAAGGCAATGTTACGGTTAAGGCAATGTATGGTTAAGGCAATGTTATGGTTAAGGTATGTTATGGTTAAGGCAATGTATGGTTAAGGCAATGTTATGGTTAAGGCAATGTTATGGTTAAGGCAATGTTATGGTTAAGGCAATGTATGGTTAAAGCAACGTATGGTAAAGGCAATGTTAAGGCAACAAATGAGACGTATGGTTAAGGCTGTTGTATTTTTCCTACTAGAACTTTTCACTTCGTTTTGCCTGGTGACAGCCGGGTTGTGGCCCCGTGTGATCGGCTTAGTTCGAAGGTACAGCAAACCAGAATGACACTAAGGAGAGCGTCGACCTCTGTCAAGGCTGAACAGATCCTGAATGTGAACTTTCAGTTAGTCCATAGGTGACAACAATGCTTCTTTTTGGCAGGGGAAGTAACAGTTGGAACGGAATGAGAGTGATTTCCCAAGCTCTTTTTGTTACTAGGACATGGAAAATACAAAAATGCGAATGCTGATATTATTAGATATTATTACAACACAAAAAGATTGTGTGTGTGTGTGTGTGTGTGTGTGTGTGTGTGATTTGTAGACAGTTATCAGTTCCTAGCAGTCACTTCACAGTGTTCATATTCAAGTGGAAAAGTTGGAACCATCTTGCTGAACAGTTCGTTAATCGACCATTTGATCCGGATCGTACTAAGGATCCGTGCTAAAACTTAGTGAATTCGTCCTATGGGCCATAGCCTGTCCCTCAATCTAATTTACTTACAATGGTTTCTGTAGTTTGTGAGTAGTCTTAGTCGGCAGACAGACAAAAACTGCGTGTTGAAATACAACTTTCTTGGCGGAGGTAACAACCGTATGCGCGCGCGCGCATGTGTGTATGTATGTATGTATGTGTGTAGCCCATTCTCGTCTTTATTCCAGAAGGCATTAGACGTTACACCACACAGCTGCAAGGAAACATACCGCTCAGATCACCTACACTTGCATTTTGTCAGTCAATACTGCCGATGGTCCTACTTCCTTTCAACATAGTGTTGTCATTTTAGTCACCACAAAAATCGGACCATGTTTGTTTTAAAGCCACATTGCTTCATGCTCATCATTTTACGTGAAAATTTTCATTTTCATTATTAAAAAAAAAAAAAAAAAAAAAAAAACAGTTATTGAGATCACTGAAGAAAATGGATGTTGTCACATGAAACAACCGTTTGCACGTGAAAAGAGCTGCTTATCATGCGAAAACTGTTACTTGTATATGATAAGTTTTCGTCACATAAAAACAATTTTTTTTTTTTTCAAGTAATAGTTAACTGTTTTTACGTCATGACTGGCTGCTGAAAAGCTATTTTCATGTGATAATTTGTGATAATTAGTTTTTGCACGTCAGAATAATTATCTATTTGTTTTTGTGAGAACAATCATGATTACTGTTGTCACGTGTCCTTTTGCAACTGCTGTGCTCCCTTATCATAGATGTTGTCGTTTTCTTACAAACTGAAAAAAAAAATTGTTCCGCCGAACGAAAGAAACAAACAAATTACAAGACAAAAAACACGACGCGTTTCGACCTCTTTAGTCGTCTTCAGACGAAACAAACTTCCCGAAGATGGAGTATGGCTGCCTTAACGGCGGGATTTAAAAAAGAACGGTCATACACACAAAACTGCAGTCCCTTTGTCGGGGTAGATGGGATTAATACTTGCCTGTCCCTATAGGGAGTGTCCGCAGGAGTATCAGCCTGCGTACGCAGAAGAAGAAAGACAAAGCAAACAACATTCAGGACAATGAAAACAAAGAACGAACAATCCCTTATCTCCTCAAACTGGGCACGCGAAACGGATGTGGAATGGGTTGTCTCACACGTACGCTATGGAGGTTACGTTTCACACAGCACTTCCACATGTCATTCCCCGGCTCTGCCCTCGGCTTAAGGCTGTGTCAAGCCAGTTGCATAGACTAGAACACCAAGGCTACATCAAAATGGTGTTATGCTCTGCAGAGTTATGCGGGGATTGTCTTCAGTTGTGAAAAGCTCCTAGCATAACATTGTCAGTCTCCAAAATCCCCCGAAGTCGGAGTGTGGCTGCCCACATGGGGGGGTAATTTAAAAACGGTCACACATGTAATATTCTCATCCCTAGCTGATACATTTGTACCATAGTGTTCAAGTACTTCGGCTGTTCGGATGATCCCTGGAGTCTTTTAGCCAGGGTACGACAACAACAACAACAACAACAACAACAACAACAACAACAACAACAACAACAAACAACAACTCCCCGGCTGCGCTTCAATGGGCGATGTCTCCTTGCCGTGTGTACCAGACCCTTTATTTCATAAGCGTGTATGCCAAAGAGATTTACACCGACCCCCACCCTATCACCCTTGTCTCTCTCTGTCTCTCTCTCTCTCTCTCTCTCTCTCTCTCTCTCTCTCTCTCTCTCTCTCTCCCTCTCTCTCTCTCTCTCTCCACGTTTCTCCTCTGTCTCTCCTCTCTGCCCTCTCGTCTCTGTATTTATTTCTTCTCTACCATTCCCTCTTTTTTTTCCGCGCTAGTGCCTCCTTACTACTCTCTGTCTCTGTCTCTGTCTCTGTCTGTCTCTTTGTCTGTCTGTGTCTGTCTGTCTCTCTCTCTCTCTCTCTCTCTCTCTCTCTCTCTCTCTGTGTGTGTGTGTGTGTGTGTGTGTGTGTGTGTGTGTGTGTGTGTGTGTGTGTGTGTGTTCTTCTGTTTGTGTGCCTGTCAATCTGTGTGTGTGTGTGTGTGTGTGTGTGTGTGTGTGTGTGTGTTTCTCTCTCTCTCTCTCTCTCTCTCTCTCTCTCTCTCTCTCTCTCTCTCTCTCTCTCTCCTCTCTCTCTCTCTCTCTCTCTCTCTCTCTCTCTCTCTCTCTCTCTCTCTCTTCATTTGCGGGACTATGGAAAAGCGATTCGACACTTCTGGGTTATCGAGTGTGGCACATCCTGGAATTTATAAGGGCTCGGCCAGCAATATCTCAGGCATCGAAGCGCAAGTGCAAACCATGAGAAGCGGGGGGGGGGGGGGGGGGGGGGGGTTTCTAAGGGGATCCCATTTCTTTCAGCTTTGGGAAGCAAGCTGGGCCAGGAATCCCATCATTTTTTGACCACCACCTTTCACTGAGAAGCGTCGGCCTTTGGCAGATTTAAGTGTGGACCGCAAAAAGACGCTGGCCATGGGATTTTCATTTTTCATGTCAACACTTGAAAGGAAAATTTTGAAGGAGCTGGGGGAGGGCGGGGGGGGGGGGGGGGGGGGTCTTTAATGTACATAAAGATCACTTTCGGCTTCCGTTAGTGAAACAGTTACATTCTCGTAACTTCGAACTGATGCTGTTTAATGTTCCCCTTCACCTGTCACGCAAACAGACAAGAGATAGGGAACGAACAAGGAAACTTCACTGTAAAATTAAATAGAATGTCCAAGTTCTAGGTAAAAACTTCCTTAAAGAACAATGAAATATTCATCATATTCAAAAGCGAACAAAAAAAAAAAGATGGGGGTTAAATCGATGGTATCTGTTCGTTGCGTTGCACCAAAGAAGAGAAGCTGTGACGGATTCTACTCGTGTCACGTGACCAAACGACCAAACTTCGCAGCTTTTTCAAATGGCGGCGACTACCGACAAAACTGTTACGTCTGTTGCTGTATCGAGAACAGTATATGCTACCGGCCAAATGTGTATGAAACCTGGCGGACGATAAGAAAAGTGCCAAATCTGGCATGAAATTTGAAGTACAAGAAAGCAGTCTGTGTCATTCAGATTCTAGCATGTTGCAGGCATGAAGACAAAGTTGGAACGAAATCATTGATGTCGTAAACAAATCTACAAATTCACGGCACGCAGGAGAGATCCATGTACTACAAAATACCACTGAAATTCCTAATGCTTCGTAATTCCTAACTGCTACTCACAAAGAATGTGGATTTCAGTATGCGCATGCGCCGGTCAGTATCGCCAGCCGCAAGATTGACACGTTCGGCCAACAAGCTTGCCCATGTGCTCCTGAACTGGAGTGTGTACACAGCAGCAATTAATAGCGCACACAACAATTTACGAACACAAATCAACATCTATTCCATAATGGCGCAGCCTCTTGATCCTAGACAATGTCATACGGATCAGAGGTACAGAACAGAAACAATCCAACAGCAGCAAAAAAAAACAAAAAAAAAATACAAACACAAATTAACATTTATTCCTTTCTTTCTTCCTTCCTTTCTGCGTACGCAGGCTGATACTCCTGCGGACACTGCCTGTATAGACAGGCAGTGGAGTTTTGTGTGTATGACCGTTTTACATCCCGCCATTAAGGCAGCCATACTCCATCTTCGGGGAAGGTGCATGCTATGTGTAACGTGTCATCCATACCAACGGCCAAACTGACCTTCTCTCTTCGAAAGTTTGGTGATGGGATTTTTACGTGTGTGCAAGATGTTGTGCGTGTGTTCACACACGGAACCTCGGTTTATAGTCTCATTCGAAGGACTGTATGGGGAATGGAGTCAGAACCAATGTTAACTCCGAGGGAAAAATCCCCCTGTACTGAAATTCGAACCCGCAACCCCAGGATAACGAGTCCGGCGCTCTACCAACTGAGCTATTCCGGCCCCAATAACATTTATTCCGAAATGGCGCAGTCTTTTGATCTTCTGTGTTGTCAAACGGATCAAAGGTACAGAACAGAAGCAACTCCAGGCGGTTTCACTACCAGTCGTGGCTACACACACGTAAAGCTCTCCTCCTGAATGTTGAGAGCTCCTTAAACTGCATCCTGTGGACATGAAAACAGTGGAGAAGATGACAGCGGATGGCAGACCTGGGGATCTGGGGGGAGTGTGAGGGGGGGGGGGGGGGGGGATAATGCAAGGAAATACTTCACGTCTTCGTTGGTCACATTCACCTACGATCTAGTGCATAGATCGATGAAAACTCTGTCGCTCCTTATATATACGCAGAGCTGCCAACCAATTCGCTTTCGGCGGAATTTATTATGCTCAAAGACTCAAACGCACGTCATTCCGCTATTCCGCTTGACGTCACAAAATTTTGCTCGCGGCCTCTGACAGTGTTCAGCCTTGTTAGGAAGAAGACCTTTCAGCTTTGTCAGGAACAGCCTTTCAGCTTTGTCAGGAAGAGCCTTTCAGCCTTGTCAGGAAGAGCCTTTCAGCTTTGTCAGGAATAGCCTTTCAGCCTTGTCAGGAAGAACCTTTCAGCCTTGTCAGGAAGAACCTTTCAGCCTTGTCAGGAAGAGCCTTTCAGCCTTGTCAGGAAGAGCCTTTCAGCCTGTTCAGGAAGAGCTTTTCAGCCTTGTCAGGAAGAACCTTTCAGCCTTGTCAGGAAGAACCTTTCAGCCTTGTCAGGAACAGCCTTTCAGCCTGTCAGGAAGAACCTTTCAGCCTTGTCAGGAACAGCCTTTCAGCCTTGTCAGGAAGAATCTTTCAGCCTTGTCAGGAACAGCCTTTCAGCCTTGTCAGGAAGAACCTTTCAGCTTTGTCAGGGAGAACCTTTCAGCCTTGTCAGGAACAGCCTTTCAGCCTTGTCAGGAAGAACCTTTCAGCTTTGTCAGGGAGAACCTTTCAGCCTTGTCAGGAACAGCCTTTCAGCCTTGTCAGGAAGAACCTTTCAGCCTTGTCAGGAAGAACCTTTCAGCCTTGTCAGGAAGAGCCTTTCAGCCTTGTCAGGAAGAACCTTTCAGATTTACGTCGCTTCTTGGGTCCAGAAACACAGAGGCACTGATGATTCTGAAGCCCCAAATTGAGCTAAGTCATACGTTGAAGCTTAGTGACAGTGTGCTTCAGAAATGTTAAAGAGCAACAATGTATTGGCTGAGACAGTCATTCCAAGCACTTGATGAAAGGAAAGAAAAGCAAGCACGCGCGCGCGCGCGCGCACACACACACACACACACACACACACACACACACACACACACACACACACACACACGCACGCATATGCACGCACGCACACAAACACGCACGCACGCGCACACACACGCACACACACACACACACACACACACACACACACACACACACACACACACACACACACACACATACACTCCTTCAGATAAATCTGAATAATATCTGAAGTCAATCAATTATTAAAGCAAACCGTCTTGTGCCGATTCAGAATTCACAACAAAAATACGTTGCTTGGTGTGGCTGATAAAAAATACTCATTTAATTAATAATGAACATGTAAACAGTATTCCTCATTTACAAGTGGAAACAATGTATCAATACAGAAATTTCATTTCAATATTTTATACATGAAAACTTGATGCCATAAAAGCTAAACATATCAGCGAAGCAAAATGTATTTTTGTGGAGAACGAAGAATAACCAGCAAGCATCTGTTGTTTGACTGTTTACCTCTTCAAGCACATTTACCACCGTAATCAGGCATGTCTTTATGTGATGTCTTTTCAGATTTAAAGTTTACCTTCAATGTTGTTTTTTTCTTTAGTTTTGAAGTCCAGTTCAGCATTTGCTGTAAGATTATTTGCAGGTATGTTGTAAGGATGTAAAGGAGGACATTTGTATACACTTACATAACCAGATTATAAACTTGCATAAACTTGCATAGTCACAGACATTCTCTCTCTCTCTCTCTCTCTCTCTCTCTCTCTCTCTCTCTCTCTCTCTCTCTCTCTCTCTCTCTCTCTCTCTCTCTCTCTCTCTCTCTCTCTCTCTCTCTCTAATATCACAGATATGAAACAGACGGAAAACTAAAGGACTACCATTACTACTACACACACTCCTGGTTTTCAAATCACTGAATAATCTGGCTCCCTCCTACCTCTCTGACCTCCTCCATCCCTATGTTCCGTCTCGCTCGCCTGAAAACTTCAGGCCAACGATCTTTCTCTTACCAGGCACCTGCTCTGTGGAATAGCCTCCCTTCTTCTCTGCGTAACACGGACTCTTTAGAGACTTTTAAAACCTCCCTAAAGACACATCTTTTCCCTCGGACTGATTAACGATATCCACTTACCACTGTGCGCGTGTTGTGTGTGTGTGTGTGTGTGTGTGTGTGTGTGTGTGTGTGTGTGTGTGTGTACGCGCGCTTTGAATTAGAACTCTAATTTTATCATGTTTTTTTCTGGAATATATGCGCTTTGGGCTCTCTTGCGAGGTAAAGCGCTCTGTAAATATCCTTTTACATTACATACACACACACACACACACACACACACACACACACACACACACACACACACACACACACACACACACACACTGGACAGAAAGTTTTACAGAGATTCTGAACTTCAAAACCAACTCGCCCCCATCACCACACGCCCCATCTCCCCGCCCCACACCCCCCACCCCCCCCCCCCCCACCCCCCCACCACCCCCCGGTCCCCGCCTTTTCCAGACACAGTTCTGAAAACTTTCTTCTTTCATTCTTTAATTTCTTCCCTTATTTGTCTCTTTCTTTCATCTCTCTTCGACCACTACCCCCATCTCCCACCCACCCCCACCCCCCCACCCCATCACCACCCTGTTTCATTTCAAATTGATTTTTACCTTCTTCTCATTTCTATGGCTGCGTTATAATGTTTCTGTACTGTTGTACTGACCTATGTCAGTGTGAAGGGGAATGTGTCACAGTGATGTATAGGTGACAGTGACCGATAGCGGGACTGACCTTTTGGAGGAAATCTCTCTCTCTCTCTCTCTCTCTCTCTCTCTCTCTCTCTCTCTCTCTCTCTCTCTCTCTCTCTCTCTCTCTCTCATACACAAATTGCACTGGTATACACATGTACACAAGCACACAGACGCGCATGCGCGCGCGCACATGCATATGTGTGTGTGTGCGTGCGTCTCTATACATGATTATGTATCGTAATCCTTTCCTTTCACTAGTTTATAAACGAAATAGATAGATAGATAGACAGACAGACAGATGGATGGATGAAGGGACGGACGGACGGACGAACGAATGAATGAATGTATAGATAGATAATAGATAGATAGATAGATAGATAGATAGGGAGAGAGAGAGAGAGAGATGGATGATGATTGATTGATTGATTGATTGATTGATTGATTGATTGATTATATAAAGCGAGTTCTATACGTTTTCCAAATTTGCACGGTGACATATTAGCATACTGGGAACCTCAAGAGTGAATCCCTTTTGTGCAAGAAAGTCGCATAAGTCGTATTAATTGGGTTGTGACATATAGCGAAGAGTGAATCTCTTTTGTGCAAGAAAGTCGTATTTATTTTGATGTGACGTATAGCGAAGCAAAGCGATAGCTCCTAGACCTTACAAACGCTGCGCATTCTGTCAGCCGAAATAGCCTAGCTGGGAGGTCTTTAAACTGAAGATCTGAATGTTCCCTGTTTGACCCGAATTCAGATATCTTATTTGTTTTATTAAGGAATTCGAAGCGGGTATAAAGCAGAAAGTAGGAAGACGGGACCAGGGGGGGAAGGGGGGGGGGGGGGGGACTGGGTAATGGGAATAAGATGTGGAAAAGGAAGAAGAGGGTATGGGGTGAATGGGAGAGTTTCAGTTTCAGTTTCAGTTTCATCAAGAAGGAGTCACTGCGTGCAGACTGATGCGTATACGCCACACCACATCCCCTAAGTTTTGAGACCACACGGCGCATGGTTTAAAGCTGACGGATAAATGAATTTAATGACTGAGATGAGAGAACTTCAGAAGAAAATGGGAAGGGCCAGAGAAAGAGACAGGGCTGGGAGAGAAGGGGAGAGGTACTGGGGGGGGAGGGACAGGAAAAGTGGAGGAGGGGGAACTCAGATGTCGGGGGGACAATGAGGGGAAAAGGGTGGGGGATATGGGGGAGGACAACAGCTGAAACATGTACAGATGAGGTGACTGGGGGCGGAAAATGAAGCGAAATTTAAAAGAAACTATTAGTTCCGCCACAGCCATTTTACGCATAACATGAGAAGATTAGCGGTTTTCATGGTCCTAAATGTTGTTTGCTTTTGCCTGAAGAAGACCCAAGAGGTCGAAACGCATTGTGTTTCGTCCTGTAATCTGTTTGTCTGTACCCTGTGGCGGACCTGACACCGCTCCTTTATGAATTATGTATAAACTTCTTTTTTTTAATCGAAAGGGAGCGGGAAAGGTGAGGACAATAAACAATTCCCTTTACTGAATTTAGCAAAGGTTTTTTTTGGTTTTTGTTTTGTTTGTTTTTTTGTTTTGGTTTTTTTTTGTTTTTTTGTTTTTTTAGTTCTTAAAAAGGGTGTGTGGAGAAGTGGTGACAATGGGCTCACTATTACACCCTTCTCTGATGACATTCTGGGATCAATTCCGTCATGTGAAGAAAACTGTTTGCACCGTTCAAGAGTGTCCATTTTCCTCTCCTTGGTGACTCATCGGTAGTACACGCACGTGCGTTGTGTCAGTCTACCCATAGAACGCCATCTACACTTCTGTGGCTTTCTCGCAACCACAGGAAAAAAAAATCACAGTTCAGCTGCTCCCCACCGCAGCCAGTAAAGGCCAGAAAAAGGAAAGGGAAGGGGGGGGAAAGTCTTCCAGAAATTAATTACAGAAAATACGAGAGCTGTGCAACAAAGGGACATTACCAACGAGTTTGAGACTTCACGAGAAGGCTAAGTCAGAGTTTCTTCCCTTTTTTTTGCGGTCTCCCATCCTAATCTAGTGGTGCGCGTGCGCATGCACGCACGTAGGCACGCACGCAAGCACACACAGTGCACGGCCTGCAAACAAAACCTATGTGCAGGCAGTAGGCCGCCCTCACTGAATAGCGGACAAATAGAAGCTGACATGTGTGGTTTACCTGAGAGGGCAGCATAGCCAACAGTACAGTTCTCTGGCACGGAGCGCTCGATATCGTGAATGCGCACGTTTGCGCATGTGTTAGTGTTAGTGTGTGTGTGTGTGTGTGTAGGCCTAAATCTTTTCTCCTCGAAGCCGGCCCCAGCTATAGAGGGAGGTAAATGCACTCAGCTGCACTTGAATTTGTATGATGGAAGAGTTGTTCATCCTCCATTGATCGGCCACGGACTTCAGAGCTCTCTCTCTCTCTCTCTCTCTCTCTCTCTCTCTCTCTCTCTCTCTGCCAGCAGTTTACCAGAGATGAAGGATAACTCGGTGAACATGGTGTGCACACGTTCACGGCGTTCACTGATAGCATGTACACATGTGCGAATGTGTACACGGTGCATTTTTTTTTACCGGCTTTAATGATAATGAAAAAAGGAAAGAGAGAAAGACAGAGGGTGGAGAGGTGGAGAGGAGAGAGACAGCAGAAGACAGACAGACAGACAGACAGAGTGGCGAGTTTTAGACACGCTGTGACGGACCGTTTCCCGTCCGGTCACACAATTTTCATGCAACCGTGCTAACCGG
>JADBJO010006118.1:140000-142069 GCA_016801955.1 Conus betulinus
TCTTTATCAAAGCCTGAAAAGTTCCTATACGTAACATACTTGTGATGATTTAGGGGGATTTTTTAACGCCTCGTTTAGACCAAGTAAAAACAGACAGGGGAGTGATCGCTGCATCCAAAGACTGGTGAACATATTTCTACTATAGTAGGTACAGAAGATGTGTACACATGGTCAATGAGAGTTTGGGAAGTAGCAGTGATTCGTGTTGGCTTATCGATTAACTGAGTCAGATTAAAAGAAGTGTAAGTTGAATCCAGGATTTATTCACTTTCAAAAGATCAATGTTAAAATCACCCAGTAAAATAATTTCGTTTGAGAGTAAGGACGCCTCCTCCATCATTAGAGTAAAGTTATCTATCCAGTCAGCATGTTCTGCTGGGTTTCTGTAAATAAAGCCTAGGAGAATTGGTTTGGAAGTTTTGAACTGTAACTCTATCCATAGTGATTCTATATGATATTTTTCGAGCGAAGCGGCTCGATTAAATTTAATAGATTGGTGAACATAAAACAAGTAAACCTGTTTCTCTTGGTCTGGAAGGGTCATTACGAACTAAGTTATAACCAGGTAAAATTAATTCTGTGTCAGAAATATGGTGTGTTAATCTTGTTTTCCGCAAAACCAAATAAATGAAAACAATAACCATGATTATATAAAACACGAGACACGTCGCATAACTTATTAATCAAACTGTTAATGTTCAGAAACCCAACCTTAAGGCCATCTGCAGATGGCCAGACTTCTTTCGTTCGCAACATCTTGACGCAATAGCAAAGCAGGAATGTAAATTGCAAAGAAAAGTAATACCAAATACCAACAAGGGATATTGTAATACCAAACAATTTAGTAACAAGTCAACAATGAGTCAAAAAAAAAAAAAAAAAAAAAAAAAAAAAATCAACAGACACGTAATCAAAAATACAATAGAAAATGGAACGTATATTATGTGCAAAGTTATTTAAAGTTAAAGATCAATGAAGGCTAATAGCTGTCTACAGTTTGGTAAGCAACAGAAACACACACACACACACACACACACACACACACACACACACACACACCACACACACACAGAGAGAGAGAGAGAGAGAGAGAGAGAGAGAGAGAGAGAGAGAGAGACGAGAGAGAGAGAGAGAGAGAGAGAGAAATCGCGAACGCAGAAAAAAAAAAAAAAGACAAAAAAAAACAAACAAACAAACAAAAAAACCAACTGACGACTGTCGTATCAGCAGGAGCAACCGTGCGAATTATTCTGACAAAGTCAAGAACAGTCATCTTGGTCCGGTAAGTCTGTGAGTGCTCCATTCAATTCATGCTCATTCTAACATCGATTACAGACAATCCCTACCAACCCCCACCCCTTATCAAATACACACACTCACGCGTGGCCACTTATTAAAGTACGCTTAGCCATTATACGTTGGGACAAAAATATGCACACAATTCGTCACATCACAATCATCAGGGAAATAAAAAGAAAACATTCAACGAGATATATACAGTTCATGACACACTTTTAAATCATCATTACAGCAACAATTATGAGAAAACATGATGACATTGAAATAATGCACTTTACAGACTAGGATAAGAATAGAAAGAGTGCTGTTGAGACAAAAGATGTGATGCCATTTTCAATAAATGTTCAGCATAAGGGTGAATAGGATTTGGAGTGCTGAAGTCGGTCATTCTGGGCGATCTGTTTTGTTGGGGGGGGGAGTGATGATTACGTGTGGGATTTTGATGACAGAAAGAATGTGAAGGAATGTTGTGAACATTATCTGCAGGGAGGGGGTTACTATGGACAACATGCATTGGGAGAGAGTTGCGGACATCATGGGCTGGTCGGGGGGGTTATGTGTAGAAGGTGCTGGGAAGGGTTGACAGTGGATATGATTGGGTGGTAAGGGGTCACTCTGAAATCCCCTGGAAACGGGTCTTTGAGGTAAGGGGGGGGAAATGTTGAAGGGAAGAGGCTGGCGGGAAAATCTTCAGAGGCTAAGTGATACTTGGTAGGTTTCACGGTACAAAGTTTTATCAGCTGCAAAAGCAGGGAAATTATCAATAAGAG
>JADBJO010006119.1:0-7500 GCA_016801955.1 Conus betulinus
TTTCGCAAAGAATTCGCCAGTCGTCAGGCATACAAGCATTGTTTGCCGATCTCTGTACAAAATTCCCATCCTTTCAGAAAATGTTAACTGATGATTCAAAAGTCCGATGATGGAGTAACTTTTGCAGCCGGTTGCTCAAGTGTTCTGTCTCAGATGTTGTCAAAGCATATTCCGTCAGATAGTTCTGTTTTACTCTACTGAAATTAACGGCTTTGGTTCTAGCGCTGAAAATGATTTTCTCAGTCTGTAAACAAGGACATTCTGTTTTTTGTCTGATCCGCTGTCAGCTTTGGAGGTCATAGCTGGCCGTAACCTCCATTATCCTCAAGTTGAAAACTCTTTTTGAACTTTTCATCTCTTTGAAAGCGAAAGGTCACGACATTGTTCTAACTTGGGTTCCCACTCATGTTGGCATTCAGGAAATGAAGTGGCGATCGTTGGGCCCAGAAAGCCACAATGATGAAACTGTCCAACATACCTATCCCTACTCAGATTTTTAAAACCAAAGAGGTTTTCAAATCTGGCCATTCGTTTGTAACTCATTCGTTTCTTTTCAAGAGCGAAGAAGCTCCATGGTGCATTCCATGTTATGTACCATTCACAGTTAAACATATTCTTTTAGAGTGTCAAGCCTTGCATAATGTGAGATGTAAGCATTTTACAAGCAGACTCCATGAAAACCTTGTTCAGAGATGTCCCATTTGATGTAAAAAGAGATCAACGTTTTTCATTTGATCTCAGATTTTACAGAAGAAAGATTTTTAACATTTCCGGTGTGTTTTTTAGAAGGTGTATTTTAAAGGGCCGTGTGAATGACTTCAACGCAGTGACAGCCCTGATGGGACACTTTGCGGTCGGCTGGGCTATAAGCAACATTACCCAGCCTTTCAGATGGTTTGGTATTTTTTGTTTCGTTTTTTTTCCCTAAGAATTTGGGGTCTCTTCGTTCACAGGTTCGCCTTTTTCCAGATAGGGTGCCTTCTGCATACAAAGGGTTTGATGTCATCTTTACCTAGCTATAGTGTTTTCTTCTTTCACAGGTTTTAGAGCATTCTTTCCTTGCTTCAGTGTCTCCTTCATTCCCGTATTTATGTGGCTTCTCTCTTGGGGCTTAGTATTCTATTCTAGGTGTCGGTGTCGATTTTTCATATGACCAAGAAGATAGGACAGCTTCCTATGTCGGTGTTCTGGGGAACAAGGATACAAAACGGGGAGTACCAGAGGGAGTATTTTTGGAACGGCATGAAAGGCTGACTCGAGCTATGGAGCATGGATTGTGAATCAAGGGATCTGGAGCATGGACGCATGCTTTAAGATCATTTTGGTTCGGGCTGCAGAGCTCTTGAGAAAGTCTTTAATCCTCTTCCTGAAGTATTTCCTAGTGCGCACCTGGTACTCCTGACCTGAGTGTCCTTTCTCCACAGAAAACCTGACATGGTAATTATTCAGTATGTGAATCCTTTCGTAGGGTTTGCGTTTTTTGAAAATAATTCTTAGCGAGTTTCAAATTCTTAAGTGAGTCCGCCAAAACAAGGACAAACAAATCGAGACAATTTTACTTTCCTATTTTTGCGGGAGCTGGTGTCACCTTTTAAATAGTGCAAGTATTCTTGACCTCCTGTGGTAGCATTTTTGGTGTCCTCTCCTTTGTTCTTTCACAGGCTTTTGTGTCGTTTTCAAGTGGCTAGTGTAGTCGTTCTAGGTGGTTAAATTTCCCCTTTTTAAAAGTTGTAGTGTTTTCACTCCATAGATATAGCATCTTTCTTTCAAAAGTCTTGATGTTCTCGTTTCCTGCAGTTATGGACTTCTTTTATCAGTTTATTGTCTTGTTTTGATAGGTTTTAGTGCCTTGTCTCAAAGGGCATGTCGAAACAGCTGCTAAGTGCCATGAAACTAGTAGAGGGAACCGGGTGACTCCCCATAAATAGTTGAGTACGTCCAAGGGAGTCATTAGATGCCTGGATGCTGGAGGCGTCTGGAGACAGATAAAAATTGACCTTGCATCCCAAGGCGTAACTAACGTGCATCGGGTTACAGTTGGCAAAGGAAGAGAAAGAACACAACAACACTCCCGTCTAATGTACACGCTTGAAACCGACGACCTTCGTTTGGAAACCACCATCTACAACGCTTTCATGAATAAACATCTTCACAACATTGTGGTTGCTATCTTTCTTGATCTGGAAAAAGCGTGTGATACCGCTTGGAAATTTGAAATTCTTACAGACCTTCATAAACTTGGTTTTCATGGTCATCTGTTTTTATTCCTTAAAAACGTGTTGGCTAATCGGCAGTTCCAAGTCTGAATTGGCACCATGCTGTCTGACATCTATGGACAGAGTTGTGTGTACCTCAAGGGAGCATTTTCCCACCGGCTCTGTTCAGTATCAAAATTAACGACATTGTCAATTAAGTAAACCGGGATTCCGAGTCCTCTCTCCATTTGTTGATGACTTGGCACTTTGTGCAGTTGGGAGCCTCTTATGTCAGCGTTCAGCGTCGACTCCGAATTTGTGTGGACAAGATTCGACAGTGGGCCGAGGAAACGGGTCTACCTTTTCAAGCACCAAAACACAGTGTATCTATTTTTCACAGTTTTCGTCAGTTCTTTGCCGATCCTGAAATTCGTCTGGATAAATCCACCATTCCAGCTGTGAAAGAAGCCAAATTTCTGGGTATTATTTTTCATCCAAAACTGAACTTAAATGTCGATCCAACAATTAAAAACTGCTTGTTTTGAAAGCACTGAACACTCGAAGAGTTCTAGCATACACGGATTTGGATCGCTGATAAAACTCTTCTCCCTTTTGACAGGGCTCTGATCCGCTCCAAACTAGACTGTGGATGTGTAGTCTAAGGCTCGGCCAGACCATCCTACCTGAAAGTCCAGTTACCATCCACCGTCAAGGGCTTCGACACTGCATTCCGCACCACCCCTTTTTATAGCGTTCCGCACCACCTCTGTTGTTATAGCATGCACGCTGAGGCAGAGAACAAACCTCCGAACTATCGGCTGAAACTTGCCTTAAACTGCACGTTGAATCTCTTTTCTGAACCCCCAAACCCTGTATATGACAGTGTTTTAGACCCAAAGTTCCAAAAGAATTCAACGACCATCCCAGTTTCATTCACCCTTGGGAATTCGTATGCTTCTTCATTTGAACAGTGCAGATACAGACCTTTGAGCCATGTGTGATATGCCCAGTTTTCATGATGACCCACCATGGACTTCTTTCGCTCCCGAGATCCGGTTTGATTTAACCTCGTACCATAAAGATCCCACTAGCTCTGTGGCGTACAAGCCCTATTTCGCCGAACTGTGTTCGAAGTTTCCATCCTTAGGAAGAATTTTTACAGCCGGTTCCAAATTTGAGGAGGGGGTTGCCTCAGATTTTTTAAAACATTCCCACTGGCAGCTTCATTCACACTGCTGAGTTGACAACCTTGGTCCCGGCTCTTGAAATAGTTTCTAAGTGAAAACATAGATTTTCTCATTTTGTGTCGGACTCGCTGCTTTGGAGGCCATTGCCAGCCGTAACAGCAAGCATCCTCAACTGATGAAATTATTCGAACTGCACACCTCTGAAATCAGA
Source organism: Conus betulinus (assembly GCA_016801955.1). NCBI lineage: Eukaryota > Metazoa > Mollusca > Gastropoda > Neogastropoda > Conidae > Conus > Conus betulinus. The sequence goes on from JADBJO010006119.1 coordinate 3,594, forward strand.
TGGATATAACATCTGAAATCGGATGGATATAACATAGTTTTTGCTTGGATTCCCAGCCATGCGGGCATTTGAGGCAACGAGTTTGGCTGATCAACTTGCCAAGAGTGCCACAAGGAAAGATAAGCAGATTGTCTATCACACTGATATGAAACCCAAATCCCAGGCATACGTCAGATTTCCCAACTGATGTGATCTTTGAATTTCTGAAAGAGATTAACATTTTTCATCTGATCTAAGATTTTACAGAAGAAATACTTTTAACAAAATTTGCGGTGCGGTTTTAGGTGGTGTGTTTTTTAAAGGGCTGTGTGACTGATTTTATTGATGAAATGACTTGAGAGTTAACTTTAACGTGGTGACATCCCTGACATGGCCCATTGCCGGCTGTTGGCAACATTACTTTACCTTACCAATAGGGCATATAAACCTTTTTCATCAAAAGGGTTTGTGTCGGTTTTTTTGTAGAGCTAAATGTTTAACCTTTCATATTGTTCAGTGTAATCTTTCTTTCAGAATGTTAGTCCTTGTTTCATAAGGTTGATGTTTTGTAAGGCTTTGGCCACATTCACGTCTTCTCTTTCCCAGGTTTAGTTGTTGTTTTTTTTTTCATAGACTTTACTGTCTTCTTTACTCTCAGCGCGTGTATGGATGTGTCATTCTCAGGCATTAGTTTCTACTAGCCATACATTACTGTATTCTTTGTCAGGATTCAGCGGCGCCTTCTTGGTCAGAATGTAATCTTTGGCTTCGTCTGTGGCAGTCATAAAGGATGTGCTGTCTACGCGAATCACTGCTAATCAACCACGAGCTTTCGCACTACATCTTCCACAGCCACCTCCATCCTCACCAAGGGCATACAAACTACAGGGACGAGATGCTACCAAGATCGTCTCCCGGGTTCACAGCGTTTACTACAGGCTTCCAGACAATCCGTTCTCATGGGATGCAGGAAGAATGGTGACTTCTGCTGGACCAACCCTCTGCAGGGTCTGGAGGATGCATTCACAGCGGCAAGGGACAGAAGAAGACCGGAAAGCCTTGCCCAGGAAGAACAGTGAAGGGCTTCGAAAGCCAAATCGAACGTCTTCTTATCAGTATTTTTGCGTGTATGTACGTGTAGTGTGCGCGTGTGTGCGCACGCGCGTGTGTGTGTGCGTGCGTGTGTGTGTGCGTGCGCGCGCGCGTGTGTGTGTTGCATAGATCCTGTATTAATCCGTCTGTTTCAGCATATATGGAATGACATTTTTGTGGACAAGTTTTTTTCTTTTTTTTTTTTTTTTTCTGTCGTTAAGGAATCGGTTAGGACTTGGTGACAGTCCTGATATGACCCCCTGAGTTGGGCTACTGTGTAAGTGAAATGGATACAAAAAATGAAACTCTGTGTCTTTGATGTGAGAGTATGACTCTCTCTCTCTCTCTCTCTCTCTCTCTATATATATATATCTATATATATATATATAGTCTGTTTCAGCATATATGGAATGACATTTTAGTGGACAATATATATATATATATATATATATATATATATAGAGAGAGAGAGAGAGAGAGAGAGAGAGAGTGTTGTGTTGCTGTCTATCATCGGTACGACATGGCAAACAATGCAGTCATGGATGGTAGATGCGTAACTATGTTTAGATGTTCATTAATGGAAAGACGGACTAGTTGGGGTGTACGTGTGCTTGCATGCATGCTGGTTTGTCTGGTCTGCATCTCTCTCTCTCTCTCTCTCTCTCTCTCTCTCTCTCTCTCTCTCTCTCTCTCTTCCTCCTCTCCATATACAAATACATAAATATTATGCCCATTTCTGTATTACTCTGTGTACAAATTGTTGGATAGTTCTGCAGGCAAATTTCTGCAAGGATCGATAATTGATACGCCTTTGCGCACGTTTTTGGAACAAACCAAAATGTACTGAATCGGTTATGGGAGCCATACCAGCTTCAGAAGGCGAGAATTGTTTTTTCCAGGGAAACGGGTATTACCCATCAGAGCACAGGGCTGAGCCGTATCCCTGAGGATCACGATTGTTTTCCATTAGGATAATGTATTTTCCATTAGGATAATGTGTTTTCCATTAGGATAATGTATTTTCCATTAGGATAATGTGTTTTCCAAAAGGATCACAAGCATGTTGCGTATTTTCCAAAGGAAAACATTATCAGTGTTATCCTACGGGTCACAAAGGCTTTCCCCTTTTCTACAGACCCCATTCCGCAATGATTCAGCGATCATTTTCCCTTTAACGTTTTCCTCGCAATATTACCTGTTTCTGACCCGCTCTCTCCCATACGATTTCTCACGCAGATGGAGGCAGAATAAGCATTTTCTCGAAAGACTATAGAATTTCGTCTCCATGTTGTAGAATATGTACCCCCTCTCCCCTCGCTTTCATACCCAACCCACTCCTGATCCACGGTTGAAGGTAACGCAGAAGAGAGAATGAGGGGAAAATAAGAGCACGAAAGAGAAAGGAGTGAAGAATTAAAATGTCTGGATCGTAGAGTTGAAACGGCATCGCGCGCGCACACAAATGCGCGCGCGCGCACGTACGCCGCGCGCGCGCGCAGACAGACGCAGACACACGTTTTTCTCCCAAATAGCATATTTGCTTTTCTTTGATTCTTATGATGAGCAAAGTATCTGACATACTAGTGCACGTAAACTTATTTAAAAGAGCAACAAAACTTTTTTCATTGTTATATAGTGGTAGCTGTCCCCCCCCTCCTCTCCATCCCCCCCTTCCGCCTTCCACGGGCCCCCCCCCCCCCCCAACCTTGACCACGTCCCCCCTGCCCTAGCCGATCCACCCCTCCTCCTCCCTTTCCTCAAGTTCTCCCTCTTCTCTCTCCCACTCTGCTCTCCCTCCCCTGTCTTTCCTGCCAGCCCGCTCCCCCAGTTCTCTTCTCCTCCACCCCCCCTTTTGTTGTCTCCCCCCCCTCCCCCTCCCTCGGCCACATCGCCTCTACCCTTTCCACCGTGAGTATACCACGAAGTGATTCCATTTTGATGCGTCCGGTATGGCAAAGAATAAAAATGAATCCCCCCCCCCCCCCTTGCCCTGTCCTCCTTTCCCCTTTCCCCCCCCCCCCCCCCCCCCCCCCCCCCATCCCTCTGGCATTCTCGTCTCTCCACACCCCCCGTCATTCTCCCCCCCCCCTCCCCAATCTCCCTTGGGTCCCTGCCCCATCTCTCTCTTCCTACCTTCCACCTCTCGCCACCACCACCATCCCCCTTGTACCCTCTGCTCCCCCTGTCCGCGTCCCCTCTTACCCCTTCACCGCGTGTTTTTCCCCTTCCCCTCTGTCTTTCGTCCTCTCCTCCCCTGCCCCCATCATTCCTCCTGTTTAATCATCCCTGTCCTCCCTTTCCCTGCTGCCCCCCCCCCCCCCCCCCCCCCCCACCCCCCTCTTAGAGTGACAAGAAAAAAGCTCACTAGCACAGGACATTTTCAGGGAGCTATTTGTCTTGAAAGGGCCCCCTTGTATCCGCATAGGGACTAAGTATAAATTATGTCTGCCATATATATATATATATATATATATAGATATATACACACACAATGTCAACGCACCCGCACACAGAGAGAAGGAAAGGGACAAAAGACAGAAAAGCTGAAAAAGAATGCCAACGATGGACAGATGAGAGGTACAGACAGGGACATACTGAAGCAGAGAGAGAAAGACGGGTGGAAGAAACGGAGTGGAGCAGAGAGACTGAAGCTGAGAGGTGCAGACGAGACACGTTGAGCAGAGAGAGAGGAGGGAGGGAGGCAACATCAAACGTCCAATTGTAAGATGGCATTACATCGATTGTGGTAACACTTGAGCTGTTTGTACATTTCCCCCCTTTTCAACATGTCCAATAACATGATTCATAACGTGAATAAAAGTTTTTTTTTTAATGT
>JADBJO010006119.1:12500-15000 GCA_016801955.1 Conus betulinus
TTCTTGCAGTCATTGCAACACCTAGCTGCTCTGTAAGTTGCTGGAATGGTGCTCGGTACTTATCCTTGGAATTTATTGTTTCATTGTAATTTAGTCCCTTGCGGATTTATTCCAAGAACTGGCCCTCAGCACTTGTGTCTTAAGAGGTTATCTTTTTATATTTTCTACTTTTCACAAGAAAATGTAGCTTGTTTTGATCTTTCATGATTTTTCTTTGCTTCTTAGGTGGCACCTTTAGTTAGTTTTTTTGAAAACTCAACAAACATACTATGGTATTGCACACCAGCCTTTTTCTGGTATAGCATTCTCTTTAAAACCGAAAAGGCAGAGGAGTCAAATTACCACTTTCCGCGGTCACTGAGGATGAAACAATCAGGTTTCGAAATACGGTATCTGACCAGGAGTTATATGTTAGTGAGCTTTTTCTCCCCATTGGAGATGGTCTCCCGCTTTGGAGACTATAAGCTTGCTGAAGGTTCATTTTGAAAAGCATTCATTTATTCCCCATTCACCCACTCAAGCACATACTGTTAGTTATGCAGAATCATCTACCACTGCAGATACGAAGGCATATCACCCCTTATTTTTATAATCTGAGACATAAGAGCAAGCTTTGTTTATAGTTCTATATATATATATATATATATATATCTGTGTGCGTGCATGTGTGTGTGTGTGTCTTGTTTTCGTCTGCATTTCTTTTTTCTGCTCTTTTAACGGAATTAACAACCGTTGGAATATGTTCAACATCTCACACAGTTTGTGTGCCTTTGGAACGTGTATCACCTAAGCTAATGGTTTAAGTTCAATGACTCTTTTTCCAGTTACAGTAATTAAAAACATTTCCAAGTGTTAAAGGGTTTTGCAGAAGTATCAATGGGTAATTTAAACACCCCTCTGATCCAAATGATTTAGCATTTAAACTTACTGAGCTGCAATTGCACTAGCATGAGATGGGCAATTTTTAATTTAAAAAAGGGGGGATTTGGGATAGAGGTGTAGGAAGATAACGAAGCATGAATAACGCAATACAAGGATACTGAAAACCGGAAAGCTTTTCTGTAAAAACGATCCTCCTGGTGTGAAGCGAAAATGTTTTGATAAATGCAAAACAATATCTTCACGTGCTGGTTTTGCTTAAATTCAACGTCACAAGAATGGCAATACTGTAATCGATAAAGAGCGTCACCGAGGAAAACAAGCCAAATCCACACACTCCCTTCTCTGGCATTCGTTAGCATACACAGACATCCATCCTTGCATTTCAAATCTGCATATTTTATTGCAGCATTTTGTCCTAAATCTGCAAAATTTGAATAGTTAAAAGCACAGAGACACTTTCATTTTCCCCCGCTGTGTATAAATCAGGTCACCAGTGGCCGTCAGTTGAGACGCAGACGACAGGCTCCGGCCCATCCTCTCCATCGTTTTAGAGAGTTTAATTCTTCTGCTGAACGGGAATCATACCCCCCTCCCCCCCCCCCCCCCCCCCCTTTCACTCCAACCCGCTTCCATCACACAGCATTTTTTGTAAAAATACTTCACTCCATACATGTGAATGAATTTGCTGACATCCCATCCCCACCCTTCCCTCAACTTTAATACCAGAGTCATCCTCTGTAAAAAAAAAAAAAAAAAAAAAAAAGAAGAAGAGGAGGAGGAGAAAGAAATCCTCCCCAGTCCTGTATGAAATTATCCGCCCCTGCATCTCATGTAAGATACCAAATCTGGTCATTCATCAGTTTCGGTTCGGTGGTCATTTTCACTCGGGCATTCTTTGTGGAGTATGTTTCCCGTTACCACTTTTTGCTTCCGAAGTCTAGAAACTTCAGGTTATATGTTTTCTCACCTTTTATTGTCTCAGAATGCAAACAAATCTGTGTCTGCTAAACACTCAGACCATGTTCTACCACTCCCTCAGTAGAATTTGGCTTCGTTCATTTCTGCTGCACTCCTGACCTCAGCCATCAGCCAAAAGACTTTCGTCTCCGGCACCAGAGAATATACAATCAATGCACAGCTGCAACATATTTTTGGGGCAATGTTCAGCAATCTCTCTCTCTCTCTCTCTCTCTCTCTCTCTCTGACTCTCTGTCTCTGTCTGTCTGTCTGTCTGTCTGACTCTCTCTCTCTCTCTCTCTCTCTCTTGCTCGTCCTTTTTTTTCTACGCTTCTTCTTCGTTCTCCTTCCCCTTACTCTTTGTGCCATTCTCCCTTTCCTCCCCATTACCCAGTCTCTGTCCCTATTTCTCTCTTCAAATAACAACGGTTGGCATCTATGCACTCACAGCTTATACGTTTATTTATCCTTCCGGAGACGCTGATCGTCGATGGAGGATGAAGGCGAAGACCAGACGTGCCAGACAGTCACATACAACACAGAACCCGGTGCACTGAAAGCTCTGAACAACCACCATCACCTTCCCCTCTTCCCACCCAATCCCCTCATCCACCCCCAACCCAGCTCACTGTTCGAGAAGAAATGTGATAGGAAAAAGCTG
>JADBJO010006119.1:20000-22500 GCA_016801955.1 Conus betulinus
ACACACACACACGCACGCACGCATGCATGCACGCGACGCACACACACACACACGCACGCACGTACGCGACACACACACACACACACACACACACACACACACACACACACACACACACACACACACACACACAAGGAAGAAGAAGAAGATAAAGTAAAAAAAGAAACATGCCAGAACCACATCTGTGTGGAGTGAGAGAGTGAAGGAAGGACTCCTTTGAACCCTCTTTAATGGAGCAGACAGTGAATTAGTCTGGACTGCGGATGACAAGTACTTAGGACTTCCTTCAACTCGGCTGGAAACCCAGCCACAGAGCCTGCCCCATTACTGCTCTCCATGGAAGGGAAAATCCCAGTCAATGGAGCCGTCTGCGTCCACTTGTTTTCTAATTTGGGGGCTCTGTTATCTTCCTTGCCTTCTCAGAAGTACTACTCCCATGCCGCTCGTTCCGAGCCTGCCCCGCCCCCCCCCCCCCCCCCCCCCCCCTTCATCCTTCCTCCCCCTACCCACAACGCGGTGAGCCACATCTACAATGCTTCCACTTTGTGCTGGAGTTCAGACACTGAAATAAAAACGTGACAACAGCCAAATAATCATGGAACCAAAAAATGCGCTATAAGTAGGCAAGGAACTTGTTTTGGACACATGTGTCCACAGAGTTAAAAAAAAAAGCGCTATAACTAGACAAGGAACTTGTTTTGGACACAGGTGTCCACAGAGTACAAACAATGCAAAGGTAAACGCAAGATGCTGTCCGAACTGGTATTTTATAACGGCAAAATTCATTCCAACTTGAAAGGAAATCTTTAAGGCAGGAGGGTAGACGGAAACACTGAAAATCAAATGAGCACATTAACGTTTGCTTCCATGGTTGGAAATGGGAGATATGTAACTCTCGATTTGTTCGGATCAGACTAACGTGCCCTCGCGTTTCGATTACAGGTACAAAAGGTTGTCTTCATCATTCTGGGTTTTACGTTAAATGGCACTGGAATTCGGGGAGAGAGAGAGAGAGAGAGAGAGAGAGAGAGAGAGAGAGAGAGAGAGAGACAGACAGAGACAGAGAGAGATACAGAGAGAGAGAGAGAGAGAGAGAGACGTGAAATGGGGGTGGGAGGTGGAGGTGGGATAGGGTGGGTCGTTGGTAAGCCTATTGATCGAGGGACAATACAAAGGAGTGTTATTGTGTCGCATATATTTGACAGAATAGGGATGGAGTGTCTTAAAAATGCTGAATTTGAGAGAAAAAAAAAAAAACCCCATAGCTACATATACCCTGTCCCAATGCAAATCTATTGACCGTGACGAAAATGTAGCAAGCATCGAGCTATCAGGTTTCGTTTTGCCTCTTCCCGCTCCTCTCCATCGTTCTCGTCTTGTTTCTCCTCTTCGATGGTCGTATTGTTTGTCCTCCTCCTCTTCTGGGGGTGACATTTAGCAATCATTTTCCATGATATTTGGGAATCCTGCGATTTGTTTGTTAAACAGAAGTCAAACTGTGGCAATCATGCCCCCCCCCCCCCTTCCCTAAAACACACTTCTCTGTCTGTGTCTCTCTCAGATTGTTCTTGCCACCCGCTCCCGACATTCTTCTACTTTCTCTAAGCTCTTTCTTCTCTTCTCTTCTCCCCCCCCCCCCCCCCCCCCCCACTCTCTCTCTCTCTCTCAGCATCTTTGTCTTGCCCTTCCACCCAACCCGCTCCTCACCCCTTCTCTTTTGTCTCCGCCAGTCTTCCCCCCTGTTCATTCTTTCTCGACACTCTTACCCACAGCCACTTTCTCCCCCTCTTGTCTCAATCCTTTGACCGTCTGCTTGTCTTTCAATCAACTTCCTTTCCAGAATTTCGCTCTCTTGTTGAAAGTGCCTTTCCGAAAGACGTGGAAAGGATTTAACTTGGGAGGCACGAAGATCCGTTCTCCCAGGACCTTTCCTGCTTTCGCGGGAACAAAACGTTCCAGAATGCTTTCAGCGCCTGTAAAACCCGGGCCCCTCCCCGGCCACTCGACCACGCTCTTCAGTAAGCGTCTGCTTCGTCACGCAGTGTGTCGTGGCTTAGGGTTAATGTGTAATATATTGATCGAATCAGCCCAAGCCTGAAAGGTGGGGAGCGGGCCACACAAAAAAAAGACGACGACTGTCTCCAGGCCTATCAGGAGTCTGAGGGTCTGTTCAGACTATAAACGTCTCTAAACGAAAGGTCGACAAGCAGACAACAAGGTGGCGCAAGTCACTTTGATTCTCAGAACTCTAACAGGAGATAAAGACTGCGTGATTCTTACTTCGAGTTCTTCACCGAGAAAAAAAAAAGGACATCGATTTTATCATGAACTATGTGAGTCTTTATGAGAACGCTTTTGACGAAACGATGGAAGATTGTTTCGACGGAGCAGCTGCAGTGGAAAATCTTTGTGATTCTAACAGGGTATAAAGACCCCGTAGAAAGACTAATTCTACGTCGAGTTTTCACAACAGGATATTTGAGTCCTGATGTGTATTGTC
>JADBJO010006119.1:30000-35000 GCA_016801955.1 Conus betulinus
GGAAAGGAACTATACAGAGGGGGGAGATAGGAAAGAACGTAGACCAGACAATGTTTAAATACAGAAAAGTTTCATCTCATCTTGTTTATCATGGCTGTTTTCACACACTGGCTTCTGGCCCTGGAGCTGTGCGGACCGAGGAGTAGGCGAACAGGGAAGCCTTTTTCTTCACTGGAAACATTTGTTGACGTGCATTTTGACTGGAGAGGCGTGAGAGTGTAGGATGTGTAGAGGTTTTATATACAGGAATTTGTGGAACATAGACAGAGATGCAAGCTTTTACGTGCTAGCTGGTTTTGTCTTGTCTTGTTCATACTTCTGACGTGAGGATTTTGTACCGTTAGGATATATGCAGACAAGGAATTTCAATGACACGTATGAATTGGATGATTAAGAAGTTTCTTTCACAGACACTAATCAAAGTATCACATAATTCTTTTTAATCCCCACAGTTATGAGCAATGGGATCATTTACTTGTGACATCATACATCCTTCATCTAAGCTTAACACTGACAAGTACTCATTAAGGCTAAGAGTGAGTCAGGAGCTCCTAATCCACAGAGGTAGAGATATAGAAGAAATGAGTGCAGCCTGTCCGAAATGCGGACTTCATTTCAAATAACAGTTCCGCAAAGATGTAATGAAAAGATCGCCTACAGACATGAAAGGCGCATTAATCTTCAAACTGCCCAAGGGGATTTGATTTGCATTTCTCCATTACACGTATTCATCCTGTTCTTTCTCGCTTCAGTAGTCACCCAGCTGTCTATGCTTCATATGAAACAAGAGTGTGTAGCAGACCAAGTCGGCGTTCACAAATCAAATTCGGTTTCGTCTCGTCCTGTGGGTTCAGGCTTTTTAACGTTGGTATTTGTATGCTAAGGCTGTGTTGACATGACGCTGTTAGGGGAGTAGTGTCTGCTGGGAGACAAAGGGATTTGTTGGCTTAAGCAGTTCATTTATCAGTATGTGGGCTAGTGGGGGATGAATGAACGGATCTTTCATTTTACGTGTTTTCAGAGTGTTGTAATGTTACAGTGAACAACACAACACAACACACAACACAACACAACACAACACAACACACATACCATCCCCACCAATATCAAGAGCCCACGCACGCGCGCGCGCACACACACACACACACACACACGCACGCACACACACGGACGCGCGCGCGCGCGCGCGCACACACACACACACACACACACACACACACACACACACACACACACACACACACACACACACACATTCACCACCACTCACGGCAACCACCACCACCAAAATGCAGCATATAAAATTATCAGTAACATTTCAAATACAAACACCAATCATTAACAAATTAACAAATGAAGTATGTCAGTACAGGGGAAAATGACATTTAGATAACATGTAATACAATTCGTCCAATAATACACTGATTTAAATCCTTGTTGTACACAAGATTTTCAACCAAAAAAAAGTTAGTGAATGCCTATTGGCAACAGTCTTTATTTCTTGACTTTTCGGAAGAATATTTCAAATGCGAATTCTTTTGTAGTGGGGATAATTCATGGTTTTGGGAAGCTCATACAAGGAACACAATAAGAATAGCTTCCTGTCTCAAATGACTGATTTTGTTTTCATTGGACTTCTTCAAACTTTTCTTACGGAATGATCATATCCATCCAAGAGAATACCTTCTGTCTTGATTGTCCGTCTCACCATGTTTTCATCATATCACTGCTTTACCCGTTGGCTAGTCTATGTTGACTTGAAACAGTGAAGTATCATAGTTTACAAGAGGTACCCTGATCATGGGCAATTTTCAGTCATGATCGTGCCTTGTCTTATCTCTTTATGTTGACCACTGTTTCTTCTCCATTCAGCTTAAATGTTCGCTCTCCTTGTTCATCTTTCAGTTGATTTTTATCAGCTAATGAACAACACTTAAGAGATATAAAAAAAAAAAAAAATGTTTATGTTATGCGCGGAAATTGTGCTCCTGTCATGTTCAGAGGAAAGAACAGAAATGTGAAATGACAGGACCATCAAACGGTTTTAATAGAATCTCAAAGTTTGGCCGTGTATTTCCTCTTCCGGCAGAACAGAGACATGCCCGGGTCTTCTTCTACCGGCAGACCAGACACATGCCCGGGTCTTCCTCTTCCGGCAGACCAGAGACATGCCCGAGTCTTTCTCTTCCGGCAGACCAGAGACATGCCCGGGTCTTCCTCTTCCGGCAGACCACAGACATGCCCGGATCTTCCTCTACCGGCAGACCAGAGACATGCCCGGGTCTTCCGCAGACCAGAGACATGCCCGGGTCTTCCTCTTCCGGCAGACCAGAGACATGCCCGGGTCTTCCTCTTTCCGGCAGACCAGAGACATGCCGGGGTCAACTCAGTCAGCGCGACTCTTGTTTTCTCTGTTTTCTCACACACGAAAGCACTTCTCGCCTGGAACATTCGTTGATGTGTGTGTGTATGTGTGTGTGTGTGTGTGTGTGTGTGTGTGTGTGTGTGTGTGTGTGTGTGTGTGTGTGTGTGTGTTTGGTGGGGGGTGAAAGGAGGATGTGAGAAGATTTCACAAAGGATTTGTGAAACATTGTAGACCGGCAAACGTTTGCATGGAAGTCCAATTCATTTCGAGATGTTACCACCGGGTACCACGAGACTGTAGCATTGAATTTGTGATGACGCAAGTAATCCATCAACTTAGGAAATAAATACTGTCCTTCTTTTAATCCTTTTTTTTTCGCTTTTACAAGAGAATGAAGTGCCAGTGTAACCAGCGTGCCAGTGTAAGTGCCAGTGTAACCAGCGTGTATGCCGCGAATCTGTAAGTTCTTTTTCTGGACGTCTGTCCCTAACAAGGCAGGCAGAAAGACTTGGTGTATGTGAGGTTAGGCTCTCATCCAATCTGATGAGCCCTTTGGGGCAGAGGCCACAACATAACCTGTCCGAATTGTTGTTGTCTCTCAAATAAAGCGTCAGCCATGGCCTCAAGCGGGACGAAAAGGTCACAGGGACACATAAAGTGGGCTCGGGCTTTATTTTCATGAGTTTCCGACTGCAAGTGGATAAAATTGTGTCTCACCATTCTTTTCCTACCTCCTTTTCCACCTCTTCACAATCCTTTCTTTGTAAAATGAAATGCCGCTCTTCATGTGGAGCTCAGCCAAAACATCTCTTGTCTGTTTCTTCACTGACAGAAGTATTCCTAGGCTTGGAAACCGTTGCTCAATGTGTGTGTAAGGACAGGGGGGGGGGGGGGGGGGGGGGGGGGGGGGGGGGGGGGGGGGCGGCATAAAAGGCCGATATCCAGAGGGAGGGGTTAGAACACCGACTAAGCAAGGACTGGAAAGAAAACAAAACGTTTTCATCTTATTCATCAACAGCGTTTCACCATTGGGATGTCATATGCTTAGCCCGTGCTAACACAGGAGTCTGCCTACAGTTTGATGAAGATGTGGGTGTGTTTAGAGCCGGAAGATGTGAACAGATGTGTGCGCGTGTGTATACTGTAGGGGGTATGACAGGAGGAGGACACATGATACAAGTGTGGAACGTAGACAGAGCAGAAAACGTTATCATGAAAGTTTACTTCATTTCTTCTTCTTTTTTTTTTTTTTATTAATAGTGTTTTGAAATCTCGAGTGTTTCTACACCGATTGTTTTACACTATAATAAATGGACGGCATAGTCACGTGTTTATCACAACACGGGTGTGAGGTTAACTAAAAAACACAAATACGCCTTTTTAAAAAAAATATTAGGAATAAAATAAAATCTACTTAAACACATCTGTTTAACCAAGGCTGTATGATTTCTTCATCTGAGCTTCAGTCCGCACCTAAGCAAATATTAAGGATTGTGGTGAATGAGTGGACCCAGATCTCATTTGCTCTGCCATCTAAGTTATAGTAAGTATAGTGACAGCAAATGCCCGCACATTATGTCAAAATTGTAACATGTCTGTTCAAATGATACTTTTGCCATAGCCCGCGGTTTAAGTAAGTCTGCAATTTTTTTTCGCAGGATAAGGATGGTTCATTTTATTTATTTATTCCTCATCCTATGGCTCTCCCCTGTCCAAGATCGCCTCTCTTTTCGTCTTCTTCTTCAACCCACAACTAGGTGTGGGTCGATCAAACCAGGATGTTCTCGACTTTCCCGTCTAACTACATACAGTGGAATTTCACAGCTCGAGCAGCGTGTGTATACATGGATTGACAGGGGTAAGGGAAGGGATGAGGGTCTTACGAATGAAGGACAGAGAGGAGCTGGTGTGTGCGTGTGCATGTGTGTGTGTGTGTGTGTGTGTGTGTGTGTGTGCGCGCGCGCGTGTGCGTGTGTGTGTGTGTGTGTCACTGTGTGTTGGGAACCAGGCAGGTTTTTATGAACATGTAAATTTCATCCTGTGTTGCTTGCCAGGATTGTTTAATCAATGCTATTTGGTACCGTGGTGCTGTAAACACGGGGTTGTGATGTCACATTTATAAAATTAACCTCGGAATCGACAATATTCCTCTTCTGAACATTTGCCCGTTAACCCAGGGATAACAAACAAATCCACAGATGACAATGCAACCAGAGTGTAAGCCCACGACTCAACAAGGTTTTTTTTTACCCCTACAAGGCAAGCTTAGGGTCAGCGGGTACACCCTAATGCGATTTACCCAGTGCCCATGAGGAAAGAGGCCATAAACCTGCACAGGCACAGCCTGTCAAAAATTGTGTGAGTGTGTGTCCATATACTTCTTCTGCCATCGCGCAATAAAAGGACGCTTTGAGACACGAAAGAGGCATTGCACTCGTTTCCAGGAGGACGTAAATCATGCTTTTTTTCCCATTTCTTTTTCCTCTTCCTGCGAGCCAAATCATCAGTTTGTCAAACGCGAGGTTGGTTCTGGTCGACAGAGTCAGGATGTCTCTTTTCTGTGCGTCTACAGACAACAGAGCTTCTTAGCTGAAATAGTGTGCTAGTGTGCATACACTGGCTGGCTCAAGAATGA
>JADBJO010006119.1:40000-45000 GCA_016801955.1 Conus betulinus
ACGTGTGAAAATGCACTCCACTAATCTGGCAACCAGTTTTTGAATGTCAGTGAAAGTGTGACTGAACAGTCAGCTTCAGTACAGACCAATCACATTTCACTCCTCCCTTTTATATTGTAATAGGTTAGATATCCCCAGTCTTTTTTTTTTCGTTCTCAGAATCACACAGACAAGGCAAGGTCTGTCCAATAAAACGTGTCAGCGCTGAGTGGCATTCGCTCATTCACTGTGCTTGGTCAGTATGGAATTGGCAGAGATCTTCTCCCTTCATTTCTCCCTCTCTGTGAGCATCACATGCCTGCCGAGTACAGCATTGTTGGCAGGTTTTAACAGGATGTTAGGATGTACGTTACTACCTTCTCTTTCTTAAGGGACGGCAGATAGAAATTTGGGCAATTTTTGAGTCAAAATTATTCCAAGTACTGGTCATGTGAGATGACCCTCTCAAGACTTCTTCTCTTCTGGACCTATGGCCCATTTCCATTCCAAAACATTCATCTCAGCAAGCGTAAAAACTTTAGAACTAAAACATACAACAATATAAGGCTTGAAGGTCATTATCAGTTGAAGACGAGCAACTCCTCTTTCTCTCCCTTTCCTTTCCCGTCCTCCCAATACCCTAGACACTCCCTTTCAGCCAATACTGTAGCACGATTGTTCCCCCTCCCCTCTAATCCTTTCTTTTCTCCTCAAACTTGCTTTCGGCAAATGCTACAGCGTAGTTGTAATACTCCCTTAACCCTTCATTTTGCCTCCTTCCCCCCGCCCCTGAATCCGCCCAGATAACTCCACACAAAATCATTCTCATCCTCTTCCACTCTTTCCCACTGACGATGGATCCGCCCCTGGCCTGCTTTCCTTTTGGTATGTACACGGTATTTCCAGGAAAGAATGTTCCCCACCCCATATTGTACCATCGTGCATGTCAGATTTAACCTGGGGTTTAAATCAACGGAGGGAGTCATTCGGTTTGTTGTACATCCCGTCGTTGACATGTGCGCTCACTGTGGCACGACTGTCAAACGCACTGGGAGGGCCGAGATTGCCGCTGAGTGCAAGACGATCGAACTGACGTTTCCCCTCTGACGTTTCTGACCTGGCGTCAACCACCTACTGCCCTCACCCCCTTTTCCCTCCCCGGTCAGTCATCCACTACTTCCTCCCTTCCACCTCCAACCCCTCCTCAGTCTCCTTCCCCTTTCCTCTTGTCTCTTTCCGCCAATCTCTTTTTTCTCTCTCTCTCTCTCTCTCTCTCTCTCTCTCTCTCTCTCTCTCTCTCTCTCTCTCTCACACAAATGTCTATTGATTTACTGTTTCAGAGTCTGAGGAATCCTGGGGTTCTGAGGTTTTGCTTTGTGCTACAAAACTTAAGGAAATGAGTACCAATGAAAAGTAGCACGCACACGTGTACTGTTGCACATACACACATGTCTCCACACACACACACGCACGCACACGCACACGCACACACACACACACACACACACACACACACACGAGCTCTCTCTCTCTCTCTCTCTCTCATATACATGTGCGCATGCCCAAGCGTGCGTGCGCAAAGGCTGATTTGTCCTACGTGGGTATGGAGGTATAAAGCAAGCCGTATATTTTACAGCCATTATCCAGATTCAGCTGATATAAACAATATAGGACAGTACAGAATATTGCAATACAGAATAGTACAGATCGTACCCTGTATATTGAATTACACAGCCAATACAACAGAATTATACAATACAGAGCAGTATAGTCCAGAAGAATCCAATACAGAACAGTACTGGGTTGTATAATATAGTGCCGTATAAATGTAAACAACGCAATAACTGCAAAACAGAACACTACAGTACTAAACAACACAGTACAAAACAGCACGGGTAATTAAGCAAATAGCAGTACAGAACGGTTGCTCTTCAGTACTGAATGGAACAATACAGGAAAGTACGGTACTTTGTAACAGTATAGAGCAGAGTAAAATAAAGCAGTGAAGAATAGTTCAGAACAAAATGATACTGAGCGAAGCAGTACAGAATAACGCTTAAGAGACCAGGGCAGTACTGTAAAATATGGTACACTGCAATGCAATAGAGTTCAGCATAGAACAGTTTATAAAAGGCTGTAAACAGAGTAGTATAGTGCAGTGGAGCATAAAACAGAACAGTCTAGAACAGTATAGTACACTGTAGTGCAGTGCAGTGCAGTGCAGAACGGAACAGAAACAGTTATATTATAGCGCAGTACTATGAAAGACACTGCGATTTATAAGAAAGAAAAACCTTGTACAGAACAATACTGCGCAGTTCACAGAACATCATGATGCAGTACAGAATAGTACAGTGTAATACAGAGAATATACAACATAATGAAACAACATAGCATCATAAGACAAATACTTCAATGGGGCGCACTGACGTAGCATAAAATTCAATACATCGCACTACAGCTTAATAAATAAAACTTGACGAATGAATACTTCAATGCTGAATACTTCTTTCATGATGTTTGTTTCTTGAAAAATACCATTCTCACAGAAATTCGAAAGCTCATGGTGCTCAGAATAGACGACGAGTAAACATTTAAAGAATATTAGTGCGATAATCCTTAAATCTGTCTCTTTATTTTTTTGTAACCAACTTCACCTGAATCCAAACATGATCAATGAAGAAAAAAAAATGCTGCATTTTGAATGTTGGTTCTTTTACTGAATAATTCTTAATAATAGCATTAATACATTTAAAGCACAATATGTGTTTTTAAAATAGACGTTGGAGTATGATATATAGTATGCGTACCTTCCCTGTCTTTTTTTTTAAGGGCATGGTTGGAGTCACGGTTTGCACAGAGTGCATCATACAAATCGAAAGGGAATGAATCTTGTACAAGGACCCGCAAAAAACCTTCCTCTGTCGCTCCTTGCTGAGGCTGAGGGATGAAAACATAAAAGCAACACGGGACGGAAAGAGAGGGAAAGAGTGACAGACGAACAGACAGACAGGAAGACGGATCGATGCCCAAACATGGAAGAACCAATTCAAACCAGTTCAGAAAATCCGATATTTCCGCAACGGTTAAATCTTCATTGGGAGCGTTCTCTCTCGCGCTGCGATTTGCACATAATGGCATTCATCAAACTAGAAAGAACGACTGTCTCTTCCACGTCCCGTCTTCTTCTCTTTCGCCTTCCCTGTTGCGTTCTGTTCTTTTCTCTTTCTTGTTGTCTCCTGTTCCGTTCCCTCCATCCTGATGGTTTTCGGGTCCTGTCCCTTTCCGTTGTTTTTTCGTCCACTTCCCCTCCACCTTCCTTGCCCTTGTCTTCATACGCCCCCTTCCATTCCTGCTGTGTTGTGTTCCTCTCCCCCTTTCTGTTCTCTTTTGTCCCCCCCCCCCCCCCCCCCCTCTCTTTCTTGTCGTATGCTTCCTTTCCGTTTCTTTCTTCATCTTGTTGTCTTCTGTTCCTTTACCTTTACCTGTTGTCCCCTGTTCCCTGTCCTTCTTCTTGTCCTTTTTTTGTCTCCTCTTCCTGTTGCTTTCTTCCTATTTCTCGTCCATGTTGTCTGCTGTTGCTGTCCCCCTTCCTGCTGTTTTGCTCCTCTCCCCTTCCCTGTCACACTTCCTGTCCCTGCTGTCTTCTCTTGTTCCCTCCTTCCTGTTGTGTCTTCTTCCTTTCCCCTTCCTGTTGTGTCTTCTTCCTTTCCCCTTCCTGTTGTACCTTCTTCCTTTCCCATTCCTGTTGTGTCTTCTTCCTTTTTCCCATTCCTGTTGTGTCTTCTTCCTTTCCCCTTCCTGTTGTGCCTTCTTCCTTTCCCCTTCCTGTTGTTGTGTCTTCTCCTTTCCCCTTCCTGTTGTGTCTTCTTCATTTCCCCTTCTGTTGTGTCTTCTTCCTTTCCCCTTCCTGTTGTGCCTTCTTCTTTCCCCTTCCTGTTGTGCCTTCTTCCTTTCCCCTTCCTGTTGTGCCTTCTTCCTTTCCCCTTCCTGTGTGTGTCTTCTTCCTTTCCCCCTTCTGTTGTGCCTTCTTCTTTCCCCTTCCTGTTGTGCCTTCTTCCTTTTCCCTTCCTGTTGTGCCTTCTTCCTTTCCCCTTCCTGTTGTGTCTTCTTCCTTTCCCCTTCCTGTTGTGTCTTCTTCCTTTCCCCTTCCTGTTGTGCCTTCTTCCTTTTTCCCTTCCTGTTGTACCTTCTTCCTTTTTCCCTTCCTGTTGTGTCTTCTTCCTTTCCCCTTCCTGTTGTGTCTTCTTCATTTCCCTTCCTGTTGCGTCTTCTTCCTTTCCCTTCCTGTTGTGTCTTCTTCCTTTCCCTTTCCTGTGTGTCTTCTTCATTTCCCCTTCCTGTTGCGTCTTCTTCCTTTCCCTTCCTCTTGTGTCTTCTTCCTTTCCCTTTCCTGTTGTGTCTTCTTCCTTTCCCTTCCTGTTGTGTCTTCTTCCCTTCCCTTCCTGCTGTGTGTCTTCTTCCTTTCCCTTCCTGTTGTGTCTTCTTCCCTTCCCCTTCCTGTTGTGTCCTTTTCCTTGTCCCTTCCTGTTGTGCCTTCTTCCTTTTCCCTTCCTGTTGTGTCTTCTTCCTTCCTTTTCTGTTGTGTCTTCTTCCCTTTTCCCTTCCTGCTGTGTCTTCCTTCTTCCTTTTCCTTTCCTGCTGTTTCATGTCCAATTTTTCCAGTCGTGTTGTCTCCTGTCCCTGTTCTCTTTCTGTTGTCTCCTGTTTCTTTTCCTTCCTGTTGCTTTCTCTCTGCTTCCCGTCTGTGTTGTCTTCTCTCTTGCTTTTCCGTTCCTTCTGTGTTTTTTCCCCCTCCTTCCTTCTGTATTCAGCCCACTTCTCCTTCCTGTTATGTTCAAACCACATTCTGTTTCCGACTGTTTTCTACCACCTTCTCCACCCCCGTCGTCCCCTTCTCTTTCCTGTAGTTTTCTGGCCCCTTCTACTCCCTGCACTCCTCTGTTCTTTTCGTTTCAGCTTCGTTCTCCTACCTGTTGTCTTCTCATTCCCTTTGTTACCCCCTTATCCTTCTCCTTCCT
>JADBJO010006119.1:47500-50000 GCA_016801955.1 Conus betulinus
TATAAAACTATATTATGAACTTTGTGGCTTGTATATAAAACTGATCGAAAATGTGTGCTTGTGTATGTACGTGCATACACGAATGTGTGTGTATGCATACGTACGTACTGTACACTTGCGCGTGCGTTATTGCCAGAGTGCGCGTGCGTGCATGTGTGTGTGTGTGTGCGCGCACGTACGTGTGTGTGTGCGTGTGTGTGTGTGTGTGTGTGTGTGTGTGTGTGTGTGTGTGTGTGTGTGTGTGTGTGTGTGTGTGTGCACGCGCACGCGTCCAGCGCGAATGTATGTGCATACACACGCAAACAATTCTTCGACATCCATCCTCTTTTTCTTCATGTCCCTTTCTCTTTTCGACTGTACAACATACTTCACATCCCCCTCCCCTTTCTTTAATTCCCTAAGCAGCGCAACTTCCCATCCTATATCAATCACTCTTTCACTCCACTTTTTTTTTTTTTTTTAATATTTTTTTTCTTCTCCTTCATCATCGTTTCACTAATGCGATCCCTACTCGTCAAGAACAATTGGTTTAGGGAGTTGAAGGCATTCGTTGACACTCCACTTTCCCAAACGTCGGAGGAGCAATTATTTCACCCAGCGTCAAACATCCCATGTAATCCTGGTCGTGCAGTCGTGGTTCCTTCATCTCTCCCTCCCAGCGTCCATCTCTGTCGGGCTTGGCAGTGCGGCTCAGGGTCGTGGGGGGACCCTGATCCAATTTGTCCGGCCAGGAAAGGAGGGCAGAGGCCAAGAGAAGAGGACGTCGCCTGTCAGAATTCCTGGTGTCTGCTCAAATGAAGCCGCTGCCACGCTTAAATGAAAAGGTTGACGAGTAGACCTCGGAGAGCACGGCCCTGACATGTTTCTCACATGGAGTTCAAGCTGAACTGTTTTGTTTTTGTTTCGTTTTGCTTTTGTTTGTTCGTTCGTTTTATTGTCCGTTTCGTTTCCACGTCCTTCTTTCCTTCCCCTAGACAGGCATGACATTCCCGCTGTTCTCCATGTTCGACCATGAACAGCCATTGACAGCACCCATTGCCAAAGGAAGCCCTCAAATGGATTATTGCCAGCATGCCACCATCAACAGAGGGTCTGTTTGTAAAATTCCAAGACGTTTTCATCTCTGGTAGACTAGGCACTTACTATCCATGGTATGGAGGTCAGTTGTCACACAGGAGTTGTGTTATAACGCTTCGTGTCGAATGAGCGGGTAGCACGGTGTTTGTGCATGTTCACGTGTGTGAAAAATGAATGTGTCAAGTTACAAGCTCTCCTATCACACGACATGCTCTTGTTGTTGGGAAACATTTTTTTTGTTTGTTTGTTTGACGTCAAGTGCTATAACTGGTACTTCTGGAAAATAGGTGATAAACGCATTGCTAGAAAATCTTACGGTAAAAGCTTTGTTTTGACCAATTCAGTCCATGATCAGTTTACCTGGGACGCGATGCAGAACGTGAAAAGAAACAGGCCCCCACAGCAGGCAGTTGGTCTAATAACAATTAATTCTATACACCCCTGTTCAGCAGTCAGCTTTACAAGAAAGGCTAAAAGCTGCCACATTTTACTGTGTGATTTCCTCAAATTACACAGCTTTTGAATGTTTGTCATTCTGGTTTGTCTGCGTCTCTTAATTTAGAAAGAGAGGGGGTTAGAGCATACTGTGTGATAGGACAGCTTGTAACTTGACACGTTTCATTTGTCACACACCTATGTCAGACGGGAAAATGCACGAACACCGTGCTACCCGCTCATTCGACACGAAGCGTCCATTAGTCTTAAAATAATTGTCGGACAGAGGCCTAACCACCGCATTAGATGATGTGTGCAGACCCTGTGGCAGTGTATTAGGTCAGCACAGAAATGTATCCAGTTGATGGAGCCATCTGAGGAGAAACACTTACAGGAATCGTCTGTTAAAAACATGAGTGTCTTCTGAATATAAAACGGGCATTTTGTTAGGTGTTTCACCTAAGACAAAAAAAAAAGCATGCATTCTCCTTTATCGTATTCTTCGTTACTTTTTTAATGTAATTGTTTGGATTTACTCAAGAGTGAAGTAACTAAGTGTCCGTCTGATCAATGCAAGATGGGAGGAGTGAATGTTTGATTTAAATCTATTCTAAAAAAAAATGTGAACGTAAAAAGCAAGTTCGTAGTTACGTCCAGCTGTCTCATATCACCTTTAGGAATCACCCGTCCCAGCTTAGCAGCGCTGTACCACCGCTGTGAACACAGGTAACAAGCGTGACGTGATATTGGACGGCTGGAAGTGGATGGGACACTTCAACGTTTATTGCCTCTGATCTGGCCCCTCTCCGGAGTCAGAGAAACGGAAAACGATGAACTTCGTCTGAACCTCGACTAAGAAGTCTTCAGTCCTCTCAGAACTTCCCGTCCCCTCCCCATCCCCCCCAAGAAAACAGGAAAACCGAACTCTTCGTGACTTTGAAGAAGAAATCGACATCAGTAATCGATTGCTTTTGATAATACTAAAATG
>JADBJO010006119.1:57500-72500 GCA_016801955.1 Conus betulinus
ACAAATTAAGACAGTAGTTTGCGTAACAAACCGACTATCGCGGATGAAAACGCCTTCCAAGGCGGAAGTAACAACCAAGGGGAATAAGTGTCCCTCCCACGCTGAAAGAATTATCTACCAGAACATTATATTATTTCCATGTATGTTTTTCGCTGGCCTGTGGGGTTTGAGAGGGAGTTAGGGGACTAAAAGCCACCTTCGAATTGAAAAAAAAAAAAAAATTATCATTTCTGTTGATATTCGCAACAAATTTAACACTCACAGAATACCGTGAAATCTTGTCGCTCTATACTTTGAATCAGGATGGTTCAGATATGCCGATTACATGCTGGCAGATGGTTCTTCTTGATGCCTGCAGGCTAGACGATTAATCCACAGCGGGGGACGAACAGTACCGTGTTCTCTCGCTTCCGTTAGCCGCCGTTGAGTTTGATCAGCAGTGGAATGTCCGATGGCCATACTTCCGGCCTTTCCAGTATATGGACGGGGCATCCCTGGAGGACAATCTCTACAGTCTGGTCTTCCGGTCCACATGGTCGTACTGAAAAGCGCACCTGCCTAAGTTTCTAATGAATGTGACATGTTAGTCTGTTGTTCCCAGAGCGGAGCCTCATCGGTAACTTCGCTGCTGCTCCAAGTCAACAGGTGGTAGTCATCCCTGGGCTTCGTTGGCGTTGTTGTAAGTGCCCTGATGATTCGTCGCTTCTCGCCGTAGCTGATGTTGTTAGGGGGTTGTTCTCTACCAGTGCCCTGTTTTGAAAATCGGTTTGTTTAATCCTAGGAATGCCACAGTGGGCTAGGAAGCACTGTATCACTCTTCTGCTTGCGGCAACTTCTTACTGTGTTTTGGTCAGGGAAGGCAGCTTGTTGTTCGGCGATGAAAATGAAGGAACAAGTACCCAACCCCTTTAAAAAGAACACACACACACACACACACACACACACACACACACACACACACACACACACACACACACACACACACACACACACACACACGTACACAGCTAGAAATAGCCGTGATAAAAAAAATCAACACAAACCCATAGACAGCAGCTAAGGCTACTTTTTTATTCACGTGTTTCTTTACTGAGAGAGTTTCCTCAAGAGACAGCGAGCCAGCCTCACAAAAACTTTTGAGTGACAGCAAAGAGCCTTTGAAATTTCAACACACACACACGCATGCACAAACACACACACGCGCGCGCGAGCGCACACACACACACACACACCCACAGAGAGAGAGAACGAGAGAGAGAGAGACGAGAGAGAGAGAGAGAGAGAGAGAGAGAGAGAGAGAGAGAGAGAGAGAGAGACTGAGAGAGAGAGTTAAAATCACGGGGTTCCCATTCTTTTTATGTCAATAAAAGCAGAGAGAGAGAGAGAGAGAGAGAGAGAGAGAGAGAGAGAGGATAACTATGTTTAGTTTGTATGAATCTGTCCTTTCACATAAATTCCACCATCAAACACACACCTTCCGTCACTCTTCTTCTTATCCGACTCCCCTGTCCCCTTTACTTCCCATACTCACACACTTAGATGTAAAATCTGAGTGTCCCCAACCCTCCAACGCCTCTTCTCCTCCTTTTTTTTTTGTTGTTGTTGTTGTCTAAAACACGTTTTCCCCCAACAGCGTCCACGGATTCCATATTGAAGCTGACAGCACGTGAAAAATAAAATCATGTGAAAAGAATCCAATCCCCCCCCCCCCCCCCTTTCCTAATTACTTTATTTAACAGAAGACAAGAGCTCACCTGGTCAAAACAAAAATCACAGTGATGAAGATGGGAATAAACGTCGCTGGGCAAGTCTAAAACTCCGAGGAAATGGTTGGAATCAGTCAAATTATTGGCAACGGCCTTACAGTGCCACGCACAACTGCTTCATTTTAGTTTTGCACAGATTCACACTCTGTAGAAGCAGAGAATGGCATTATCATCACCTTCTCCATCCGTGTAAGCCAACACACGGAAAATGGTTTTCCGAAGACCAGCTTTGTTTTGTTTTGTTTCGTTTTCGTTAAACTAAAATTCTACAATATCTCTTGAAATTCAGTTTTGATCACGAAATAGTGTTTTGAAGTCCATTTTTAACCTTTTCTACATTTCGTGTTCTTAGAGCGCGCAGTTCCAAGGCTTAGACATCATGGGCTTCTCAGACCTAGTCAACCCCAAGTTCGTCCTGTTGCAGCCTCAGAGCTCGCCATCCCAGTGAGCAATCAATATCAGGTCGTTGTCACAAGGTAGCCCATCAGAAGAGATACTGCATCGATGCCAAATCACTTCAGTGTGTTCAGTGGCCCCAGTTCTGATCCAACAACATGGGCTGGACACCTCATGACAACATTGTTTAAGTGGCTTAGTCACGGAGCCAGCTTTGATGAACGTCCCTGTTCAGAGGGCGTCCTCAGCTCCATCCAACAGCAACGACCACGCCTTGCCGACACCCACGACCATGATCTTCAACGTGTGTGACCGTCGAGTCGAAATCGGAACCAAGATGCCGATGATTATCATCATTATCTGACACTAAATGATAAGCCAAGCTTCCCAAGCCGTCCAGTGAAGGAGACAATCTTTAGATCATACAGAAGGAACAAGAACTCACACTCGGGCTTTCTGTAACATAATTTTTCATATGGATGACAGTAAAGAAGAAGATTAAGAGCCCAGCCAACTACGTGATTTTCACCTGATCTGTTTCTCTCGAATATGGACCTAACGCAATATTTCTCACACATGAAATGAAACCAAACAGTACTTTCCTAAAATCAGTGCTAACCTAAAAAATAAACAGAAACGTATAAAATCCACTCACATGATATGTTAATGAATACATGAATAAACATCTGGGTAAAGTATTTTCTTCAATTACTGAAAACTTGTCGTATATATGCAAACACGCCACGCATATGTACAGTATCTAGTTGGACGATGCCAGGAACAGCCAGGAACGCCAGCGGGGAAGACGGGCAGTCCTGCCTGATTCTGACAGTGACTTTCACACTACAGGGAAAACATGTCGGTACGCGGATCACGTGCATGGGACCAGACCTGGGAGTGAGGGACCAACCGCACCACCACTATATTTCCTCCCCCGGGGTTTTTTTTAATCAATTTACAAGACCTTTTTACGTGACTGATTTTTAGTTGATAATATACCATTTCGAGCCTTCTCCAAGGCTTTTGACAAGTGACTGTAAGAATATGATTGTTCCGTGTTGTATTGTGTGGGTAATACGATGTTTTGTTGCTGTGTGGAATTGTGTAGAATATTGTAGTGTAGTGTAGAGCAATGTAGCTAAGTGCAGTGCACTGCAGTGCAGTGTAGTGTAGTCTAGAGTAATGTAGTTTAGTGCAGTGTAGTGCAGTGCAATGCAGTGTAATGTAGTGAGGCATGGTGCTGTCCTGTGTGGTGCGGTGCAGTGTAGTAGTGTAGTGTAGTGTAGTGTAGTGTGGTGTGGTGTGTGTGGTGTGGTGTGGTGTGGTGTAGTGTAGTGTAGTGTAGTGTAGGGTAGTGTAGGGTAGTGTAGTGTAGGGTAGTGTAGTGTAGGGTAGGGTAGTGTGCTGTGGTGTGGTGTGGTGTGGTGTTGTGTGGTGTGGTGTGGTGTGGTGTGGTGTGGTGTGGTGTAGTGTAGTGTAGTGTAGTGTAGTGTCGTGTCGTGTCGTGTCGTGTAGTGTAGTGCAGTGTAGTGCAGTGTCGAGTTGTGGAACGTCGTGCAGTTCAGTGCAGTGCAAATGCAGTGGAATGAAGTAAGTGCAGTGTAGCGCACAGTATTGTTGTGTAGCAACGTAAACTAATACCAGAGTCATCACTACCATTTCAAAAAGAACGAGCCAGTCAATGTAACCATTAATACACTGGCAAGCACGTATGCTTCAGTTACTGAAGTTACGAATCACTGCTCTAACACTCTAAACTATCTGGCAGATGATAAGACCTACTTACGACCAATATTTATTAGGGACTGTGACCCATCACCATTCTCAAATATTCCTCTCTGAATTGTAACGACTTCAAGAACTAGAATATATTGATGCATGCTGTTCTTTCAAACAGCTCCTGTAACTCCTCTCTCTCACTGTGTCCCTATTTGCAGGCGAACTGTCGTCCTCCGGCGGAGCACGGATATCAGTGCGGTTCGCGGCACGTATGGCGAAGAGCAGCTTTAATTGTTCTTATCTCTCCTCGTCTCACCAGTGTAATTGCTGTCACGTTGGTCACAGCACGCATGACAGATATTCTGTCCAGTTTGATCTTATGTTTTTTTTCTTGGGATGCACCTGTTGAGACAGCGCAGATATACTAAACAATTAAACAGGCATTTCGTTCAATGAGCAGCTTTAATTGTTGGAAGAGAGCGATTGCACTACACTCTGTAATTACATTTTGGGCGTAAATCGGGTCTGATAAGATCATATAAATGCATATCCCTTCCATGTCTATTCCTTTTCAAAAAAAAGTTGCCTAAGTCTCTGTGTATTGAAAGTGTGAGTCCTGCACTCGCCAATGCAATTCAGAAAAAAAATCATGTCGACTGTAGGGCGGAGAGAGAGAGAGAGAGAGAGAGAGAGAGAGAGAGAGAGAGAGAGAGAGAGTGTGTGTGTGTGTGTGTGTGTGTGTGTGTGTGCGTGAATGTGTGTGAGTGTGTGCATGAATATGTGCGCGCGCGCGGGCGCGTGTGTGTGTGTGTGTGTGTGCGTGCGTAAATATATATATATATATATATATATATATATATATATATATATATATTATGTGTGTGTGTGTGTGTGTGTGTGTGTGTGTGTGTGTGTGTGTGTGTGTGTAAGAGAGAGAGAGAGAGAGAGAGAGAGAGAGAGAGAGAGAGAGACTATCCACTCTATATCCCCACCTCCTTGATCTGTTCAAAAATATCCAAACGCACCTTCCTTTCCAGAATAAACGACAACAGGATAAAACAGAACAAAACAGAAAGGACACGAAAGAACAAGACCAACAAAGCAGCCTTGATGCGAAAGGGTTTTCAAGAACAAACATGAGCAATTCCTTCCTGACAAATACCCTCCCTGCCTCCTCCATCCCCCCACCTTCCGAAAATCCTAGACATGATTTTTGTGGGAAAATGAGAATAAGACACCAGGCAGGAGGGGGGGGGGGGGGGGGGGGGGGGGGGGCTTGTAATTGTCATAGTGCAATTGTAGAAGAGATGTCTCCCGTCCTTGTCTTCTCCCAAAACTTGTTTTTGGCGAACGCCGTAGTGCCATTATAACACCTTCCTTCCTTCCATTCCTCGATCAGCCTCCCCTAACCCTCTCTCAACAGCTTTCTCCCTAAGTGTACATCAATATAGCACTGGCCCTAACACCTCCAGACACAAGTCACCTGCCCCTCCCCCCAGTCTCCCCTTTCTCGATGAAGACATCTGCCCCTGGTCTATTTTTTTTTTTTTTTTTTTTTTTGCGCAAACGGTAATTTCCGGAAAGAATGTTCCCCTACTCCAGCCCCCGCTAGACATGCATGCTAGATTTTGCCCTGGGTTTTAACTCAGTGGAGAGGGGGCGGGTGTAATTTTATCTGTCGCAGTGCTCGTCGTTGACATGTGCGCACACTGTGACACCCCCTGGGAGGGCCGAGATTGCCGCTGAGTGCAAGACGATCGAACTGACATTTCCCCTCTGACGTTTCTGACCTGGCGTCAGTCACACTGCCCTAACTTTTATCTCTCCCGCACAGTCAAACTACTACTTCCTTCTCCATGTCTCCCCCCCCAATCCCTCTGCTTCCCGCTTCCTAATCTCTTTCCGCCCTCTCACTCTCTCTCTCTCTCTCTCTCTCTCTCTCTCTGTAACGTAAACTGATTTACTGTTTTACAGCCTATAGAATCCCGAAATTCTAAGTTTAGTTTCTTTCCATCTCCCTTCCCCCACCCCCTCTCTCTCTCTCTCTCTCTCTCTCTCTCTCTCTCTCTCTCTCTCTCTCTTTCTAAGTCCAACACCACATGAACACGACCACAGAAGAACACACACTGTCAAAGGTTAGCATGGCAGCTATTGTGATAGACCTAAGACTCGGGGTTTACCTTTGCATTGAAGAAGGCGATAGGCTATTTTTGCGCATGCGTACATGAAGTAAACAAAAGATGCTTAAAATAGTACGGCTTTCCGGAGAATTATACCACGTAGGAAAGAAAGGCCTTTACCGTATATGTGAACGATATTACGATGAGGGAAATGGAATAGAAAACATGTGTTTTGTATGCTAGTATCAACAGTATTAATATTATTATGAGTTTTAAAAACAATAATATTTATACCTACTTTACGCTTATAAGGAAGAACGTACTAAGAAGTATTATGTATAATTAAGATAGAATTCTGCATGTACATACTGTCATGGAAGAATGTTTGGTTGCAGTCATGGTAAATTTTGTTCTAATTATATAAAATTGATTGACTTTTTGTTGCGTACTCATGTGAATAGGCTGATGGCCTCACATTAAAGTCACGAGTCGCGAGTCGCTCTCTCTCTCTCTCTCTCTCTCTCTCTCCTCTCTCTCTCCTCTCTCTCCTCTCTCTACTCTCTCTCTCTCTCTCTAATGCAAACTGATTTACTGTTTCAGAGTCTACAGAATCCTGAGATTCCAAATTTGTCTCTCTCTCTCTCTCTCTCTCTCTCTCTCTCTCTCTCTCATGCCAACTGATTTACTACTTCAGCCTACAGAATCCTAAAATTCCAGAATTCTGATTTGTTGTTCAAAACTTGAAGGAAAACACTTCCAAAGAAAAATGTAAATGTACCTGCTTTCGTGCGTGCACATACCCCCCCCCCTCGCCCCTCACACTCCTACACACACACACACACACACACACACACACACACACACACACACACACACACACACATACACGGGCTTGCTTTTTTTTTTGTCCGCGTCTATGATCTAACGTATGTCATACAGTAATAATCAAGATTCATCCAGTACATCAGTGCACTGCAGTGCATGCATGATGTTAGAATGCAACGCAGAACCGTTCAGAACAGAACTAGAACACAAAACTGTACAGAAGATTACAGTTTACCGACAGCAATCTAGTCCAGTGTAACACATTGCGGAACAGTTCTGAATGTACAGAACAGTATCAAAAAGCATAGCAAGGTAAACAACAGCTGAGATTAGTACAGTATTGACCGATACAAAACAGAAGAGTGTGGTTCAGTAAACAACAGTACGCAATGGTATAGTATTGGGCTTTCTAAGGTATCAGTACAGTAGATACACTACCGAGAGAACAAAAAAATATAGTAAAAGCCAATACAAAATGAAAAATTACAAAAGATAGTTCTGCCTGGCACCGGACAGAGCAGTACAAAGACGGTTGAATACAGTGTCAGCAATGCAGTGCAATTCACTATAGGACAGTTCATAAAAGTACAGTACACCACAGTACAACATAGTATGGTACAATACAGTAGTGTAGTCTATTTTTTTGCAGTTCACAGCAGCAGTACAGAGCATTATAGACTATACACAACATGACAAAACAATATAGTACGGTTAAATGTAAACACAAGAGAGTGCTATGACATAGCACAATAGTTCAGTGCATCACAATGCAATTTTGTTACAAATATGGCTGTCAAGTGTAAAAACAAAAATCTGGGTGCACGACACTGATAAAGTGAACAAACACTTTGATAGTTTTAGGTCGACAATACCTACAGTTCCGTTTGTATCAGTACTGCCTTGATCTCAGTATTACTCATAAAAGGTAATGGGCCGCACCGGCATGGTTTAAAACGTCTTTATTTTATTGAGCATTCCTTAATCTGGGCATTATCGTTGTTGAAAACAATCCTTCTAAGGCAGATGCCACAGGATAATTTCTGCTTTGCAAATCTTTCCTGTGATGTTCAAGTGGGTCAAGAATAGTGCTGAAACAGTATCTGACACAGGGGACATCAATACGAATACAAAGGGAAAGAATTGTGTTCCACATCCTGGAATAAACTGACGTCTGCCGCTTCTTGCAGAAGCTGAAGGAAAAACAAACAAAAGTAGCCGGAGCGCGGGGCAGAAACAGACAGGATGACAAACGGCCAGAGAGAGAGACAGAGAGAGAGAGAGAGAGAGAGAGAGAGAGAGAGACAGAGAGACCAGACAGAGAGAGACAGACAGACAGACAGAGAGAGAGAGAGAGAGAGAGAGAGAGAGAGAGAGAGAGAGAGAGAGAGAGAGAGAGAGAGAGAGGCCATTTCAAAAACACAGAAGAACTGGTTCACCCCTGTCAACGAATCCATTACCTCAACACAATGCGTTAACTCGTTACTGAAGCGTTCACTCTTTCAGTGTAATTTGCACAAACGGCTTTTCTCAGAAAAAAAAAACAAAAACAACAAAAAAAAAACCGGCTGTCTCCACCACTCCCCTTTCTTTTCATTCACCTCAATCTCCCTGTTCTTTTCTGTCCTCTCCCCCTCCTGTTTTTGTTTTTTTTTTGTTTTTGTTTTTTTTAAACTCCGGTTCCCTCTCGCCTTCCTGCTGCAATTTGTTCACTTCCCTTCCGCGTTGACTTCTGTCCCTCTCCCTTCCTGTTGCCTTATGTCCCTTTCCCCTACACACTGTCTTAAGTCTCTCTCCCTTCCTGTTTGCTGTATGTCCCTTTCCCCTACACACTGTCTTAAGTCTCTCTCCCTTCCTGTTGCTTATGTCCCTTTCCCACACACACTGTCTTAAGTCTCTCTTCCCTTCCTGTTGCCTTATGTCCCTTTCCCATACACACTGTCTTAAGTCTCTCTCTCCCTTCCTGTTGCTGTATGTCCCTTTCCCTACACACTGTCTTAAGTCTCTTTCCTTCCTGTTGTTCTTATGTCCCTTTTCCCTTACACACTGTCTAAGTCTCTCTCCCTTCCTGTTGCCTTATGTCCCTTTCCCTTACACACTGTCTTATGTCTCCCTCCCTTCCTGTTGCTGTATGTCCCTTTCCCTTACACACTGTCTTAAGTCTCTCTCCCTTCCTGTTGCCTTATGTCCCTTTCCCTACACACTGTCTTACGTGTGTCCTCTCCCTTCCTGTTGCTGTATGTCCCTTTCCCATACACACTGTCTTAAGTCTCTCTCCCTTCCTGTGCCTTATGTCCCTTTCCCTTACACACATGGCTTAAGTCTCTCTCTCCCTTCCTGTTGCTGTATGTCCCCTTTCCCTACACATTGTGTTATGTCCCTTTCAATTCTGTTGCTTTATGTCCCCTTTCTGTATACACTGTCTAATGTTCTTTTCCATTCCTCTTGTTTCTTTGTGGTCACCCCCCCCCCCCCCCCCCCCCTGTTGTATTCTGTCCTCTTCCTTCCATGTTGTCTCCTGTTCCTTATCACTTCCCGTTGTCTTCTGCTTAGCTTCCCCACCATCCTGTTGTCTTACGTTCTGTCATTCCTTTTCTTTTGTCTACGTCCCCTTTGTGTTTTGTTCTGTCATCTTTCTCTCCGTGTTTCTTCTGTCTCATCTTCCTCTCCGTGTTGTCGTCTCTCGTCTTCCTCTCTGTGTGTCTTCTCTCATCTTCCTCTCCGTAATTCAGCTGTCATCTTCCTCTCCGTGTTGTCTTCTATCATCTTCTCTGTGTTGTCTTCTCTCATCTTTCTCTTCGTGTTGTCTTCTGTCACATTCCTCCCGTGTTGTCTTCTGTCACATTCCTCCCCGTGTTGTCTTCTATCATCTTCGTCTCCGTGTTGTCTTCTGTCATCATGTTTCCTCTCTGTGTTGTCTTCTGTCATCTTCTCTTTGTTGTCTTCTGTAGCGCTCCTCCTCTCCGTGTTGTCTTCCGTCATCTTCCTCTCCGTGTTGTCTTCTGTCATCTTCCTCTCCATGTTGTCTTCCGTCATCTTCCTCTCAGTGTTGTCTTCGCCTGTCATCTTCCTCTCCAGTTGTCTTCCGTCAGCCTTCCTCTCTGTGTTGACCTTCTGTCATCTTCTCTGTGTTGTCTTCGAGCTGTATATTCCTCTCAATGTTGTCTTCTGTCATCTTCCTCTCCATGTTGTCTTCTTTCATTTTCCTCTCCGTGTTGTCTTCTGTCATCTTCCTCTCCCTGTTGTCTTCTATCATCTTCCTCTCCGTGTTGTCTTCCGTCATCTTTCTCTGCGTGTTTTCTGTCACCTTCCTCTCCATGTTGTCTTTTGTCATCTTCCTCTTCGTGTTGTCGACTGTCATCTTGCCATCCGTGTCGTCTATTGTCATCTCCCCTCTCCTCCATCCCCCCCCCTCTCTCTCTCTCTCTCTCTCTCTCTCTTTCGCGCTGTCTCTATCTCCCTCTGTTTCCCTTTCTTCTTCTGTCCTCTTCCTCTCTTGTAGTTTTTGTCCCTTCCATTTGCTGTTTTCTGCCCGTTTTTTCCCTTTCCGTTGTCTTCTGCCCTCTTGTTTGCCTCAGTCCCCCCCCCCCCCCCCCCCCCCCCCCCCCCCCCCCCCCCCCCCCCCCCCCCCCCCCCCCACCCCCTTCTTCTTTCTCTCTTTTGTCTTCTAACCCCTTCTTTAACTGCTATCTTTTGGCCCCTTCCTCATCCTGTCGTCTTGTAGCTCCCTTCCTCCTCCTGTCCTGTTTTGCCTATTTCCTCTTCCTATTGTTTTCTATACGTTTGCCTCCCCTGTTGTCGGCTATTCTGTTCCCCCTCCCAGTTCTCTTCTAGACCCCCTTCCCATCCCTGTTGTCTTCTGACCGCTTACCCTCTCCCGTTGTCCCTCATCTCTCTCTCCCCCTCCATGACATCTTCTACAATCTTCGTCTCCCTTTTGTCTTCTACCTCGTTCATCTCCCTGTTGTCGTCTATCCCCTTCGACTCCCTGTTGTCTTCTACCCACTTCGTCTCCCTGTTGTCTTCTAACCCCTTGTCTCCCTGTTGTCTTCTACCCCTTCCGTCTCTCTGTTGTCTTCTACCCCCTTCGTCTCCCTGTTGTCTTCTACCTCCTTCGTCTCCCTGTTGTCTTTTACCCCCTTCGTCTCCCTGTTGTCTTCTACCCCTACGTCTCCCTGTTGTCTTTCTACCCCTTCCGTCTTCTGTTGTCTTCTACCCCCTTCGTCTCCCTGTTGTCTTCTACCCCCTACGTCTCCCTGTTGTCTTCTACCCCCTACGTCTCCCTGTTGTCTTCTACCCCCTTCGTCTCCCTGTTGTCTTCTAACCCCTTCGTCTCCCTGTTGTCTTCTACCCCTTCCGTCTCCCTGTTGTCTTCTACCCCCTTCGTCTCCCTGTTGTCTTCTACCCCTCCTTCGTATCCCTGTTGTCTTCTACCCTACCCCCTTCGTCTCCCTGTTGTGTTTCTACCCCCTACGTCTCCCTGTTGTCTTCTACCCCCTACGTCTCCCTGTTGTCTTCTACCCCCTACGTCTCCCTGTTGTCTTCTACCCCCTTCGTCTCCCTGTTGTCTTCTACCCCCTACGTCTCCCTGTTGTCTTCTACCCCTACGTCTCCCTGTTGTCTTCTACCTCTCTTCGTTTCTCTGTTGTCTTGTAACCACTTCATCTCCCTGTTGTCTTCCAATCACTTCGTCTCCCTGTTGTCTTCTACCTCCTTCATCTCCCTGTTGTCTTCTAACCACTTCGTCTCCCTGTCGTCTTCTACCTCCTTCATCTCCCTGTTGTCTTCTAACCACTTCGTATCCCTGTTGTCTTCTACCCTCTTCCTCTCCCTGTTGTCTTCTACCCTCTTCCTCTCCCTGTTGTCTTCTACCCTCATATCTCTCTGTTGTCTTCTAACCTCTTCGTCTCTCTGTTGTCTTCTACCCTCTTCCTCTCCCTGTTGTCTTTTACCCTCATATCTCTCTGTTGTCTTCTACCCCATATGTCTCTCTGTTGTCTTCTAATCTCTTCGTCTCTCTGTTGTCTTCTACCCCCTTCCTCTCCCTTTTGCCCTATGTCCCCTTCCTCACCCTTGTCTTCTGTTTCTTTTTCATTCCCATTCACATACCCCCCCCCCCCCCCCCACACACACCTTCTACGTCTTCTTTTCTGCCTCCTCCTTCTCCCCCGTCGCCTTCTGCCCCCTCAAAGAAAGACAAAAAAAGAGAGGGGGGGTGGGGGGTGGGAGACACCGGTCCCGTGTAAGATTTCCACCATGAGGACGGAGTTTGTCTTGCTTCTTAGGTTAAAGCAGTTTCAGTCCCTGCGTTTGGCAGGCCCATTACACGCTACGCACCGTCCGCTTAGCCGTGACATTTCAAGTGCTGCCTGGTGGAGGGGGGGGGGGGGGGGGGGGGGGGGGAGAGGAGAGACGTCAGGCACTGGCTCGTACCATTCCACTTGTAACAACACCCTTGTTCTCTTGCTTCAATTAAAGAAGGAAGGAGAGAAGGAGGAGGAGGAGGTGGAGGAGGAGGAAGAGGAGGAGACAAGCCGAACAGAATGTCTGTGAATCCCTTTGAAACAAGTCTCGAGCTCATTTTTTCCCCAGCGGGGTGAATGAACCAGTCGACAGGTAAAGCGCAACACCAAGTATGCACTAATCGACGGAAAACCTGTACTATTCTGCAGAACGCGTGGCCTCATACAACACACACACACACACACACACACACACACATGACCAGTATCTGACCAGGCCAGGAATTATGATATGTTAGTGAGTTTCCTCCCATTTGGGAGTTCCCCCCCCCCCCCCCCCCCCCCCCCCCCCCCCCCCCCCCCCCCCCCCCCCCCCCCACCCGAGACTATCGGCTATGCTGAACGCTCATTTTGGGAAGCATTTATTATTCCCCATTTACCCACTCAAGCCCATACTGTTAGTTAGGCAGAATTATCTACCACTGCAGATATGAATGCTTATCTCCCCCTATTTCTTCAATCTAAGGCATAAGAGCAAGCTTTGTTTGTAATTGAATATTTCTTGCAGTCATCGCAACACCAAGCTGCTCTGTAAGTTGCTGGAATGGTGCTCGGTTACTTATCCTTGGAATTCAATAGTTTCTTGTATATATGTTTCTTTGTGTGTTACACACACACACACACACACACACACACACACACACACACACACACACACACACACACACAAGCAAAGGCATGCTTAAAAAAAACAAACAAACAAACAAAAACAGGACAAGAAACTGACACATTCTAGCCCGTGATTTCAGCTTCTTTTCCCTAACCATGGACTTTTCTTCTAACGTAGAAGACAGATGTTGTCTCAAATGAGAGATGTCACAAAAGATAATGTGTCTTGTTATGCAGTGAATACCCACTCCCATCCAATACATGTGCACCATCGGTACGACATTCTTCACAGAACAGTCCACAGTCCAGTTTTCGGCACTGAGCAAATTTCTGGTTTGTTGTGTTTCCGTAATCCGTCGACCTCTGGCCCGGGGTAAGGTAAGGTAAAGTCATGTTGCTTATAGCCCAGCCAACCGCAAGAGGCCATATCAGGGCTGTCACTGCGTTAAAATCAACTCACAAGTCATTTATTCACATAACTCTTTAGAATACATCTTCTAAAAACCCACCCGAAATTTTGTTTAAAAATTTTTCCCCTATAAAATCTCAGATTCGATGAAAAATGCTTATCTTTTTCACGAATTCAAAGAACGCTTCAGGTGGAACATCTCTAAACAAGGTTTTCATGGAATCCGCTGTAAAATGTTTGTATCTCACATCATGCAAGTCCCAACACTCTAAAAGAATACGTTTCACTGTGAGCGGCACATGATATGGAATGCACCACGGAGCTTCTTCACTCTTTGAAAGGTATGAATGGATAAAATACGAATGGACGGTGTGCAGCCGGCATAGAACCGTTTTTCTTCTTCACGGCGGGTAGCCGGGTCGTTAACGTGCATAGCTTTTTCTGCACGCCCGTGAGCACGGAGGGGCTTCACGCATTAGTAAGTGTGCTTATGTGTTGGCCTGCGGATATCAGAGACAAACATCTCCACCCTAAGCTCAAAGACACTTTCGGGGTTTCAATCACACAGGAGCGTGTCTGCACATACGTTGCCATGGCAGACAGGAAAAATGTTCTACTTTCACACAAAATCTGAAATATTTATATGATATTGGGCCGCGATCAGGGGGTAAGGATGAGTGGTGTGAGTTACTGTGAAAACTGCCGTATGTTTTGCGATTTAAAAAAAAAAAATCCTGTTTTTGATTAATGTTGAAAACAAACGCAATCTTTCCCGTTTAATTTTTCTCGTTATTGTTCGTCACGTGTGATGATCTACACGATGCCCGTCACATCACAAAAGCCCCCCCCCCCCCCCCCCCCCCCCCGTCCTTCTCTTACGCCGAGTTGACTCACTGACCGGACGTTCCCAGGATTTGAACCACTGACTGCTTTGAACCGGGAAGTCCGAATCACAACGCTCTAAACCACAAGGCCACTACGGCCTGTTGTCCCGGGACAGTGGACAAAGTGAAGGTCAGGATAATGACTTCCTGCCTTCTCGCTGCTAATGAATGCCTCTGCATCCAGATCGCTCCGCACTGTGACCGCATCTCATAGCTGAGCTATGATCAATGCAGTGGAATCCCGCCTGAAGCCAATTATCAGGATTTTTTTTTCTGAAGGAAAACTACTATGACACTAATAACTATTATCACGCACACTGAGGGCCACGTTTTGGGACTGCTTTCAACAGGTCTTCATTGCCAGTGAAATGGCAAGACATCACCACCGTGATCCTCTTCATTCTGTTCGGCTACTAAGTCAGAGAAGAACGAGAGTAGGTAGGAAACGGAGAGACAGAGGGGCGAGAGGCGGAGCTTTATGTTGTGCGAAGCATTGAAACCGAAAGAGTTAACCTCGGAAAACAACACATCCAGAGACACACAGGGGCGAAAAAATGTTCTGGCTGCTATGGGAGGGATAGCGGCATGAGAGATGAGGGAGGTACGGTTGTCAGTGGCATGTCAACCCAGACCATGAAACGGTACGTATTCCTTCCTGAATATGAAATATCAACTGATCAGCCTCTCTCTCTCTCTCTCTCTCTCTCTCCTCGTGTCTCTCTCGCTCTCTCTGCGTGTGAGCGCGCGCGCATG
>JADBJO010006119.1:80000-85000 GCA_016801955.1 Conus betulinus
ACCCACCAAAGAAAAAAAAAACTTGAAAAAGCATGTGAAGAAAATGGAGGTTGGAGAAGAACAACAACAGCAACAACAACAAAAAGACGACTTCAAGGGAGACAGCCACAGTCCAGCGACCCACCACGACAGGCAGCGAAGCTCAGAGCAGGGAAACGAGACGAAAAAAGCCACGAAGAGATAGGTACCTCAGCCACCAATACTCAAAGAAAACTTTCAGCACTTCAGGACCCAAAGAGGGAGCGAGGGAGAGGAAGGGGTGGGCAGGATGACGGGGAAGGCCTGGGGGTTCCAAAGCCCTCCATGTGACACAGAAACTCGGCAGACTTCAAACTCAACACACCTGAAGTATCAACGTTTCGTAACTGACATGAAGGTGGAAAGAGGTGAACATTCATGCTTGGCCAGAAGAAGCCTTAAACATCTGCTGCAAAGCAGAAATTGACGAGCTTGCATTTAAGGCTCACAAACAACTTGCAACACGCAGCAATAAGTAAATAGATGAATGAATAAATAAATAAATAAATAAATACACAAAAAGATAATAAGAAAGAAAGAAAGAAAGAAAAGAAAGAAAAAGGCGAATATAAAATGTGACATCAAGCTTTGCGATCTCATTGGTTGACCTAGCGGGAATGAGAACTGGCCTCTGATTGGTTTCTTTCCTGGGGGCATGCTCTAAAACGGTATCCTGCCATCCTGACCAACCAATGGCATTCCTCCTTTCAAGCCAACGGCTGCAGTGTCCAGTGAGCATCGGCCTTCTTTACCTACATTCGATTTTTGGGGGAAATGTGTGCAGGTGTTGGAAACAAAGGATATGCTAGCGGATACTGTACATTATGACATACCATGTACCACACGCACTGTTACATCATGTCACAGAGCACATGCCGGGGAAAATAAGGCCTTGGGGTGCCACTTCAAACACATCAACTGCGTTCCTTTTTCTTATTCTTTTTCCTCTCTCTCTCTCTCTCTCTCTCTCTCTCTCTCTCTCTCTCTCTGTTTGCATGTCCGTCTCTCTCTATTCCTCCTCTCTCTCTCTCTGTGCATGTCCCTCTCTCTCTCTCTCTCTCTCTGTAGACGTGTGTATGAGTGTGTGCGTGCGTGCGTGCGTGTGTGTGTGTGTGTGTGTGTGTGTGTGTGTGTGTGTGTGTGTGTGAGAGAGAGAGAGAGAAAGAGAGAGAGAGAGAGAGAGTCCATTAAATCATTTCATCCGGCCAATTAGGAATGCGAGATTGTAGTTGCTTATATGCTCTCTATGCGTGTATTTCTGAATGGGGTTCAGTCACTAAAAACGACTGGCCGATTGAACCCCCTTCAGAGATACACACATGCAGATCACGATCACACTCACTTTAAAAGATCGTGGAATCAGTGTCAACGCTTGGTGAGTTATGGTAACACAGAGGACCAGAATGATGTTTCATCCATAGAGAGCAGGCGGGGCGTGGCAGGCGGGGATACTAACCACTATACTACCGAGAAGTTTACAAAATTTGGTTACACATAAGTATATAAACCGTCGTTGCTTAAACTGTACATCACAAAATTATCATTTACAGCCGTTAGTAACGGCTATTCTGGTGAAACAAATCGGGCATCATCATCCGTGACCCATAATCAACATACCTACAAATTTTCAGAAAGATCGGTTCTGGAGCGAGTGGAACACATTTTGACCAGGGACAGACAGACACACAGACAGCATTTCTTCATTCCCATGTAAAGTAAAGTTCTAAAAAAAAAAGTACAAAAAGCACACCGCTCTGCTTTTCATGTACTACATATAATGTATGTCCATCAATGTTCGTCCACCCCACTGCGCCATGTACATTACCATTGAAATGTATATCTACCAATGATGTGACCTACACATACATCTGCCAAAAGCATGCAGGTCCATTCCACCCCCTCCCCCCCCCCCCCCCCTCCCTCCTGCTACACAATACGTCCATCAGTCTTCATCCAGCCTGCTTCTCTATGAACATCACCATTCAGACGTGTACCCACCAGTGAGTTGATAGATTCATATTCATCAGCTGACACAGCACGGAAGTTCCGAGTATACACAATAGACGTGAAATGACGGACGTACGTACGTGCGTGGGTTTGGTGGTCCGTTCATCCGTTTTGTTTATTCATGGGTCTATGAGGGGTTGAGATTTGATTACTGAAATGAAAATAAATGGCAGGTAAAAAGCTCACACGCACACGCGCGCGCGCGCCCCACACACACACACAAGCACCCGGGTGCGCGCACACACACACACACACACACACAAACACGCACGCGCGCGCGCGCGCACACACACACACACACACATACCACACACACACACACACACGCACGCACGCGCGCGCGCACGCGCACGTACGCACACACACACACACACGCGCGCGCGCGCGCGCGCACTCTTCAACTTCTTTCTTCCATCTTTAATCTTGATTCTTCATCCCCCCACCCTCACCCCCATCTACCCCGCCTGTATCAACATTTCTTTCCATCGTTCACCCACATTTGTTTACACTATTTGGGGCTAATCTTACCTGGATCATAATGCCGTTCTGTTCAATCAGATCGCGGCGCCAGACCGAAATGGGGGCAAGAGAGAGAGAGAGAGGAGCGATGTGTTTTTGCCGCTGAACTCCTGCCCGGGCCGCCTATCGCGCTGTGTGCTCTGTTAATGAATTCGGTCATGTCTTGCCTGCCTGGCTGTGTGTTTTTGCTGATGAAATTCGGTCATGTCTTGCCTGCCTGGCTGTGTGTTTTGCTGATGAAACTCGGTCATGTCTTGCCTGCCTGGCTGTGTGTTTTGCTGATGAATTTTGTCTTGTCTGTAAGTCCGTGTGTTTTGTTGATGACACTGTGTTGTTGTTGGCTTTTTGTCTGTGCGTGGATTTCTGTTGGTGAAACTGTGTTTTGTCTGTGAACTGCTGCTGTTGATGAAACCCTTTTTCTTTATGTTTGGGTGCTCGTGGAATTATGTTTCGTCCATCTGCCTGTCAGCGGTTGATTTCTCCCATCCCATTCCTGTTGTTTTTTTTTTTTCTCTCTCTCTTCACTCTTTTCTTTCCTGCAAGCTCACCCTTTTTCTTTCTCTAGTTTGCAAATCAAATCTGCCTCCGCCTGCCATTCTGTCTCTGTCTGTCTGTCTCTCTCTCTTTCCCTTTGTCTTAATAAAAGAGCGCGGTACCTGATAAATGAATTTATTTACCTCTTTGGTACAACATCTGCACACACACACACACACACACACACACACACACACACACACACACACACACACCACGCACGGACGCACGCACGCACCCCCCCCCCCCCCCCCACACACACACACAAACAAAATCAATAACAATAAAATGAATCGATTATTAAATCAAAGATGAACCTGTAACACAGTTCACTTCGCATTGGTACATACTCATGTGTTTACACGAGACCAAAGGTAATCTCTTGAGCGGTTTGCACTTTAATAATTCATGGTCTTTTCCACTCTTTTTGATATATGTGTGTGCGCATTCGAACGCGCGTGCGTGCGTGCGTGCGCGCGCGCGCACGCGCGTGTGTGTGTGTATGTGTGTGTGTGTGTGTGTGTGTGTGTGTGTTAGTGACCCTGTTTAGTGACCCGTCAGTCCAGTCTCGCCTTTTGGAAAAAAAAATCTTTATTCTGTTAATGGCAGTCACAATAATAATGATAATAATAATCTTTTAAGGCTATGAGCCTTTTCTCTCTCTCTCTCTCTCTCTGCGTCTCTCTCTCTCTCTCTCTCTCTCTCTCTCTCTCTCTCTCTCTCTCTCTCTCAGACAGAGACAGAGAACGCGATAGGGGGCAGTGGAGAGTAACGAGTGAAAAGCGCAGCGGCAGGGAGACAAAAACAGAGAGGGAAAGCAGAGAATAGAGAAGAGAGACAGAGAGTCCTGTTGTTTTATGGCCCCCACCGAACGCAGACGGCAGATACAGAAGAAGTGAAGACCCCTGTAATCACAGGACATGAAGAAAGACCCAAATTACCCCTGTAATAACAACGGCCTTATCTCAGCCCTGGGAGGGAACCTTTCATTTCCGCGCACGATTGCTCCCCCCTGCCCCCCCCCCCCCCCCCCCCCCCCCCAACCCCCGCCCCCCCAACACACACACAACACACTCCCCCCCCCCTCCCCCGCCTCCCTACCAACTCCCCTCCCCCCACGCCTTACCAACTCTCTTCCTCTCTCATCTTCGTTAGCGTAAAAATAAAAATCCTTCCGCCGGTTATGAAAATGAATGAAACTACCATCACCATAATCAGTTACCCCCCCCTCCCTCCCTCCCTCTCTCCTTCCCTCGCCGCTCCCCGACCTCTCCGTCTTCCGCCAGTCATGTCTGCATTGTCTGCACTGCATTACTAATAAGACGATGGAATTGTAGTCGATGGTATTTTGTCTGAAAGCAATTTAACTGTCCATTGTTCTCTCTCTCTCTCCCCCCCCCCCCCCCTCCACCGTCTTCCCCCACTCAACTCCTCCTACTCCCCACAAGCCCTACGCACGCACCACCCACCCAGGGAAAGCCTTCAGGATCTGCAGAGTGCATGACTTAAAGAGTTTGGCTGTGGGAGGGTTTTCATACTAAACAATTAATGGCAAGGCATTTTTCATCTTTACTCCCTCCCTCCTCCTTCCTCCTCCTCCTCCTTTTTCGAATGTTCCTCTTGTTTTCTTCTCCTCGTCCCCCCCTTCCTCCGTCTTTCTATTTCCTTGCTGTTTTTTTTGTTTGTTTGTGTTTTGTTTTTTTTTTTTTTCTCTTTCCTAGTCTCCATCTTCTTGTCTATACTGCTGTCATGACTCCATTCAAAATGCATACTGTTGACACTCTGTGTGTGTGTGTGTGTGTGTGTGTGTGTGTGTGTGTGTGTGTGTGTGTGTGTGTGTGTGTGTGTGTGTTCGCGCGTGTGTGCGCGCGCGCTTCATTGCGTGCGTGTATTTAAGCAAACACACACACACACACACACAC
>JADBJO010006119.1:112500-115000 GCA_016801955.1 Conus betulinus
TTTTACCGTCTGCTGGAGCATTGTGTTTTTGCTCGCAAACACGGAGCGATACTTTGTATGGTATCCTCAACGAGTCAAAACTGGTAGGACAGACTCTCGCTCACGTAACGCCCATAAACAATTAGAAAAAGATTGAGCTGAGAGTCCCCCCTTTTACTTAACAACTGAATTTTACACGATTACACAGAATGTTTTACCATAGTTTCAAATTACGATTTTGATGGACACATGTTTCGATACAAAAGATTGGCCAGGTCCTCACGGAATCACTAGGACTTTTTCCTGTTCATAAACTGGCCTCAAACAGCGCCATCAAAAACCGCTCTTAGCCAAAACAAACAACCCTTGTCCTCACAAACCTTTACGCATTTTTTTTATTCAAAGCAAACAAAACCTTCACAACCTCTGCGACCTCACATCTACTTACAAAATATGAATCGTCCCTGTACACTTCTAAGGCAAAAAAAAAAAAAAGAAGAAAGAAAGAAAACATAAGAAAGAAAAAGAAAAGAAAAAGAAGAGTGCAGTGTGCGTCCCTAGTTTCTCTCGGGGGAAAAAGTCACCGGAGGTGTTCTATGCCTCTCATAGCCCAGTCGTGGGCTTTACATCATATCTAATACTAACACTTTCCGTTACATACTCACTTAGGCCCATAGTTCAAGGATGAGCATAGGCCATCGACAACACTCCGCCATCATCGCACCCGGTTCTGGGCTGCTCGCTGAATGCCTGTCCAGTTGGTCCCCTGCCTCTTCATCTCTGCCTCAGTGTCTCGCCTCCAGCTGCTGCGAGGTCAGCCCTCTCTTCCTTTTCCCCTGCGGGTTCCATGTCAGGGCTTGGCGTGTGGTGCTGGATGCTGGCTTCCTGAGAGTGTGTTCAATCCAGCCCTACTTCTTCCGCAGAATCTGCTATGGCCAGTGGTTCCTATCCTGCTTGCTTCCGTAAACACCTTCCGTGTCAGTCAAAAAAAAAATATGAGGCAAGCAACTCCTTCCACGTACGACACCGCTGACCAGTCTGTGGTCCAAGACAGCTGACCATCCTACACGTGATAAACCAATCACCGTGTGCTATTTGTTCACTACAATCAATGCATGCAAGCTGCATGGTTTCCGTGACTAGGTAGGCCACGGCACAAGAGGGTTAAGATGACTTTAAAAATCCGTCTTTTTTCCTGTTGAAAGCTTGCATAAGTAATCTCTATTTTCCGTCGACATACTCGACATCGAATTCTTTGTCCGATGGCTGAGTTACGTTACAGAAGAAGGAATTTGCCTTAACAGAAGTGGCAACAACAAAACTTTTCACTGTGGAAAAGTGCACCGCCCTGAGCAAGATAACACAGAACCTAAAATATGTATGAGGAACTGTAGAGCAGGGAGAAGACAGCGACAGGCAGAGAGAGAGAGAGAGAGAGAGAGAGAGAGAGAGAGAGAGAGAGAGAGAGAGAGAGAGAGAGAGAGAGAGAGAGAGAGAGAGAGATGATTTACTCTTTATAATGTTATTGTCGTTCATGATAGAGGTACACCATATAACCATGCCACTCACATCTGCTTGCACGTTTCTAATGATTAAAATAAATAATCAAGAACGTCATGATATTAACAGGTTGAAGCTGAAATGCTTTACCTAAAATAAACCGATACACTTTTCACAATGCTGCTTTGTTGTTTTTGTTTGTTGTTTGTTGTTTTGTTTTTTAATAAAAGAATTTTTGCCGAAAATAGTCAGTCCACAGCAGCCATCGAGGCGCAGTGGTTAGTGTCGGGGATTTGTGCTGAGGGTGGTGTGTTCGACTCCCATGAGCCCAATTTGCTGTGGGAATTTTCTCGGCCCCGACCGGCTCCTAACCAGAATGAGTTTGCTATGCGCTCCAATAGGAAAACCGGGATCAAACGGCAATGGGCACAGTTTCATCTATTTAACTGACGAGTCAACGAAAGTGTTACTCACATTTCCTGACCCACACTACAGGGCTGTCTGCATTTCTCGGGCCTGGTCGACGCCGTGATATA
Source organism: Conus betulinus (assembly GCA_016801955.1). Taxonomy (NCBI): domain Eukaryota; kingdom Metazoa; phylum Mollusca; class Gastropoda; order Neogastropoda; family Conidae; genus Conus; species Conus betulinus. The sequence continues at coordinate 114,516 of JADBJO010006119.1, forward strand.
TCATGAACTGAAATATACAGTACAGCCATGTCCTGAAGTCTCTGACCAGAACGGGACTCTGTAGCAACATCCCCATCATCCTCATTCTGATCGATCAGCATTAGAAAAAAAAAAAAAAGACTCTTGTTGTGCGGCCTTTCATGCCCTGTTCTCATGGTGACCTCGGTTTCGATGTCTTCCCCACGTCTATGCCCTTGGCACGTTCATGTCGAGGTCGTGGGTCTGAGCAGTCTGAGCAGGTTCATGTCGAGGTCGTGGGTCTGAGCAGGTTCATGTCGAGGTCGTGGGTCTGAGCAGGTTCATGTCGAGGTCGTGGGTCTGAGCAGGTTCATGTCGAGGTCGTGGGTCTGAGCAGGTTCATGTCGAGGTCGTGGGTCTGAGCAGGTTCATGTCGAGGTCGTGGGTCTGAGCAGGTTCATGGGGGACGAACGTGATGATGTCCTCCGGGGGAGGATGCTCACTCGCGCCGACTCTGCGACTAAAAT
>JADBJO010006119.1:120000-125000 GCA_016801955.1 Conus betulinus
AGACAGACAACACTCAAGACAATTAAAACGAAGAACGAAAACGACAATCACTTATCTCCTCGAATTAGGCGCAAAATGGATGTGGAATGTACACCAACCCACTTTTTTTTCCTTAAAAAAAAAAACAACAACAAAAACCCACTCGTGTGAACACAGACCTCTGCCAGGACAGAACGGATGCCGGACCCGCCCTATGATCTGGATCCGCACGAACACGTGACTGGCTCGTCCTTGAACTGCATTCCACCCCTCCCATCAAGTTTCCTTGACAGCGGGGCAGTGGTTGTCGCCTTCACTTGTAGACACAGACATACAAACGAACCCACGAACAGCGGGGCAGTAGTTGTCGCCTTCACTTGTAGACACAGACATACAAACGAACCCACGAACAGCGGGGCAATGGCTGTCGTCTTCACTTGTAGACACAGACATACAAACGAACCCAAGAACAGCGGGGCAATGGCTGTCGCCTTCACTTGTAGACACAGACATACAAACGAACCCACGAACAGCGGGGCAGTAGTTGTCGCCTTCACTTGTAGACACAGACATACAAACGAACCCACGAACAGCGGGGCAATGGCTGTTGCCTTCACTTGTAGACACAGACATACAACGAACCCACGAACAGCGGGGCAGCAGTAGTTGTCGCCTTCACTTGTAGACACAGACATACAAACGAACCCACGAACAGCGGGGCAATGGCTGTCGCCTTCACTTGTAGACACAGACATACAAACGAACCCACGAACAGCGGGGCAATGGCTGTTGCCTTCACTTGTAGACACAGACATACAAACGAACCCACGAACAGCGGGGCAGTAGTTGTCGCCTTCACTTGTAGACACACAGACATACAAACGAACCCACGAACAGCGGGGCAATGGCTGTTGCCTTCACTTGTAGACACAGACATACAAACGAACCCACGAGCAGCGGGGCAATGGCTGTTGCCTTCACTTGTAGACACAGACATACAAACGAACCCACGAACAGCGGGGCAGTAGTTGTTGCCTTCACTTGTAGACACGACATACAAACGAACCCACGGACGGAGAGGAAATGGCGAACCTTGTTGTCCGGTGGATGGGTGGGGGGTAGGGTGGGGTTAGAAAACATTGACTGAATTACCCTGCGCACTTTGTGGGTCAGGAGATAAGGTCTGACGGTAGGTCTCATTGTCTGTGTCTGTCTGTTCCCCTGCCTGCTTACACTCCTGCCCCCTCCCTTTCTCCCTGTGTGTGTGTGTGTGTGTGTGTGTGTGTGTGTGTGTGTGTGTGTGTGTGTGTGTGTCTGTGTGTGTGCGTGTGTGTGTGTGTGTGTGTGTGTGTGTGTGTGTGTGTGTGTGTGTGTGTGTGCGTGTCTGTGCGCGCGCGCGTGCGTATGTGTGTGTGTGTGTGTGTGTGTCTCTCTCTCTCTCTCTCTCTCTCTCTACACACACACACACACACACACACACACACACACACACACACACACACACACACACACTCGGAAGAGTCCAGTCCCGTTCCCCCTCCTCCCTTCCTTCACCTGAAAGCCGCTGTACGCAGGGTGAGCAGTTCGTTCTGGAGATGCCACTGCAGCAGCTGGTGCATTCTGAACCTGACACCGCTTCCAGACCGGACGAGGCTGACGTCACCAGCAGTGGGGGCGTGGACCTGCATTGGGACGCCGACCACCCACGTCCTCGAGGCAGTTGGAGCACTGGGACTGCTCTTGGTGTCGGAGGTGTCCAGACGTCTCCCGAGGCAGCGGAACATGTCGACACTGTGCCGTCAGCAGCCAGTTCTGCTTCCCGTCGCGTGGGAGATGCACTGCCTGCCTCTTCACACTCCTCCCTGGCTCCGCGGGCTGATCAGCCACGTGACGTGTCATCCGGGTCATCACACCGACGAGGTGGATTAAGACGGCACTCTTCTGGCAGTGACGTTGTGACAAAAACTACCAGCAAAACTACCAGCGATGACAGAGGACCTTGCAGCCAACAGAACGGACGTCAAAGCTGTGAACCTCGTTGCTCATCCTCGCTGACGACAAGAAACCGTACTCTGAGGCGTCAGTCCACGCTTGACGCCAGTCTCTGCCAGAGAGCAATAGAAGATAGGGGCTAGGCCAAGGCACATCACTTGTGTTAGCAGGAATGAATGAATGGTGTGATTCTGCTAGTTCTAATTCAAAACAAATTTTATCATTTATGATATTCAATGTGAAGGCTTACGGAACATCACAGATGAATGTGATCTCACATTTTTGATAAATGAATATGATTTTACTTTTTTTGTGAAACCTTACTACTAAATCAATTCCTCAGTCACTGTTCTCATGTCATAAAGTCTTCGATTCGGCGGGCGTTAAGCTCAATGATAACATTCACGGTCGTTTATCAGGTGGAGTTGGTTTTTTTGGTTAGAAAGAATCTATGCCATTTTATTGAAAGAATAGAGACTGAGATAGATAACATTGTCTCCTTGAAGCTTTCAAAACATATATTAGCCACAGAAAACTGATTGATTGTTGGTGGCTGTTATTTGCCACCTGAAACCTCTCCTTACTATGAAGAGACTGACATTTATAATGGTGTTTCGTTATTAGAGGACTGCCTGCTTGAACTTACGAGAGAGCATAGTGATTTACCAATCATTATCTGTGGTGATCTGAACGCAAGAACTGGCTCCCTACAAGCCGACTTTGGTGATCCAATTCAGAATCTGGCAGATCTGACTGATTCAGCAGAAGATAATCCAGAAGTTGATGAGCGAACTGCACGTGTTTCCCGTGATTTGTCCGTTAATGCTTTGGTCGTCTGTTACTAAATGTCTGTGAAGAATTTGGTGTGTGTATTTTGAATGGTGTTAAATCTTATGGGTTCCCTGGGCAGTTTACGTACACTTCACCCAATGGCTCAAGTGTTGTAGATTATTTTATTGTTTCCCGAACCCTGTTACCATTTTGTCAGAGTTTTAAATGTAGTACCCCTGATTGAACCGAAACATACAATTGTTGAGCTTAAATTCTTGGCCGATTCGACTGTTTTTCCACTGCACATTTACCAAAACAAACTGCACAGCTAAGTAAATATAAGTGGAAAGACGACATGAAAGACATATTTTTAATTCAATGCAGTCACATGAAATTAAAGACAAATTAAATGTAGCTACTGATCTGATAAACACTGATGTGAACCTAGCCCTTTCCCAGTTAGTGATTGTCTACGTAAGGCTGGGGAGAGTATGCTGATGACACATACTGTGGGTGCGGAAAAACTGCGGATTTGGTTTGGCCTTGAGTGTCGACAAAGTCGTCGACTCCTGAGGCAACGTCTCCGCAAATGTCAATATTTCTAACTTTGTTGAAGATAGACTAGACTCTCTTACTGTGAAAAAAGAAGACAGTACAAAAACAACTTTTAGCAGATAAAAGGCGAACGCATCGTGATAGTATCATTAATAATCTTAATAACTGTTCCAATGACCCACGTAAATTTTGGGACACTATACGTGCTGCTGTGCGTGCGAGAGGAGCTACTGGTAAATGTTTCAAAAGAACAGTGGTATGATCATTTTAAGAATGCATTCAACTCTGTTAATGATGCTGATACTTAGGATTTGTCTAACGAGGTTGTTGGACCTCACTCCAGCCAACTACAAGATGTCACGGGAGGCATACAGACTTCGTACACCCTTGCCATCTGTCTTCGCAAGGAAAAGTGTTTGCAAAACTTAAAAACAATAAAACTGTGCGACTGAAATATGGGGATAACACTGGTGAGATTTTCAGAAAGGAAATGCCTGTTGGACCTTAATATGTGAATTCAACGTTTGAAATAATTATGTTGATTTTGTTTTTCTGTTTTCCTTTGCCCTTCCTTCTCTCTTTCCTTTCTGTTACCACAAGGGAGGAGACCATGTAGAAATGAAATGTACTTTTGATATAATGCAACTTTAAAGTTACGGATGTTTCTAATTTTGCCCAGAATGTCAACCTTTTTGTTACTTTCATGTTGATTTTCGCAAGATCTTAGAGACAGTGCTGGTTTGTTTTTTTTTTTTTGTGAGCTCATATTTGAAGAGACCTGCCGGCAAGGATAGGGTACGTGATTGTATATGTACTTGTATGTATATGTGTGTATGTATGGAATGCATGTGCTTGTGTGCGTATGGACGCGCGTGCGGGTGCGTGAGGGGAGGGGGGACGTATGGAAGTATTGCAACGCCTGCAGGTGTGTGTGTGTTGTTTTACCTAGTCTATGTTTGTGTAGTTGTGTCGTCTTGCGCGTAAATGGGCGCCTATGCATAAAAGGTGCACACTGCTCTCTCTCTCTCTCTCTCTCTCTCTCTCTCTCTCTCTCTCTCTCTCTCTCTCTCTCTAGCATACTCATTTGACCTTGAAGCTTGATGGTTTAAGTGAATGGTTTTTTCATAATATCAAGTCAGATATATTATCTTACAGAGAATATGTGTGAATGGGGAGAGGGGGGATAAGGATATAAATGCGTGCATGCAAGTCGATGGAAGATTGGATGGATTAGTGTGCGTATGTGAAGGGAATGGCTGTTGTGTGAGAACGATTTTGTTCTAGAACATAGAACGAACACAAATGAGTGATGGAAATGGAAATAATTTTCTAATTTTGCTTAGCTGTGTAGACACCTAATTTGCAGTTTTTCTTTCGTTTTCTTTTCTTCTATGCAAAAACAAAAAGACATTGTACCCCCTTGACAAAAAGGCTATTAGCCAATGTCAATAAAAGATGTCAATGTCAGTGTCAGTCAGTGTCTCTCTCTCTCTCTCTCTCTCTCTCTCTCTCTCTCTCTCTCTCTCTCTCTCTCTGGCGATCATCAAAACGCAAGCTTGCCTTTGTTTCACCGGCAGGCTGTATCGCGATAATCGACTTTGATTTCTCATTATTTTTTGGGGAAATGGCTGTTTGTCTGCTGTCATTTTTTTTTTTTTACATGTTATCAATATTTAACACAAAATCTTGAGCACTTACCAACC
>JADBJO010006119.1:132500-142061 GCA_016801955.1 Conus betulinus
TCACCAGAAAGGTCACACCTTGACCTTGTCATCAGTCATCGTAACGACAACGTGCTGCATTCCACAGTCCCAGATTTCACTCTGGACTTCTCCGACCACTATTGTGTTGTTGCCCAGCTCCGCCTCTCACGTCCTTCACGCCTTCCTGTGTACGTGGAGGCCAGAAAGATCGCTGCTGTCAACACCGTCACCTTCCAGTCTGATCTTCGGGCCAGACTGGAGGCCTCTTCAGCACTGTCAGCTGACCAACTCCACCAGCTCCTGTCCAGTCTACTAGATCAGCACGCCCCAGCCACCCGCCGCCAGATCTCCAGCCGGCCTCCCTCACCCCTGGTTCACCTCTGTCGGACCTCAGCTGCTGCAGGCTAAGCGAGAACGGCGCCAGGCAGAGCGTTGCTGGCTCAAATCTGGACTACATGTTCATAAACAAGTTTTTCGTACTGCCAAAAAGCTAGTTATCAACATTCTGGACAGTGCCAAATGCTGTTTTTACAGTGCCCAAATCCTAGCCTGTAGTACATCCCGACAACTGTTTACTGTAGCCAGTACTCTACTTGGCAAATTAAAGTCCACACCCACTGCCCTCCTCAATCCCTGCGACAGAACTCCCCCCAGCGTTTCTCTGATTTCTTCTATGGTAAAATAGCCACTATTTGCCATAATCTGGACTCTCATGCTGCTCCTTCCCCTGCTTTTCCTGATCCTTCCTTCTCCAGCACTCAGTGGTCTGAATTCCACTCTGTGTCGGTAGAAGAGGTCCGGAAAATCTTGAAGCAAGTCACAGTCAAAACATGTGAACTTGACCCTCTCCCCTCATCCCTTCTTACCTGCTGTCTTGACGATCTCCTCCCATACTTTACATCCATTATCAATGACTCTTTGCATTAGGTTCCTTCCCCACTCTGTTCAAATCTGCAGTTGTCAGACCTCTCCCGAAGAAGCAAAACTTAGATCCTGAAAATCTCAAGAACTACAGACCTCTGTCTCTAATCTCCATTTCTTTCCAAACTGATTGAAAAAGTTGTTCTCGCCCAACTACCTGAACATCTTTCTGTAAACAATCTCTTGTGCTCAAACCAGTCAACCTGCCGGGCTGGCCTAAGCACCGAGACAGCGCTTCTCAAGATAGCAAACGATCTCTTCACAGCTGTTGATAGAAACAAAGTTTTTTCTCTTCTCTCTCTCCTAGATTTGTCTGCTACCTTTGTTACAATAGATCACTCTATTCTTCTCTCAAGACTGAACACTTCTTTTGGTCTTTCTGGTTCTGTCCTTTTCTGGTTCTCTTCATACATCTCTGATCGCACGCAAACTGTTTCAGTGAAAGGTGTTAAGTCTCCAGCAAGAGCACTTCAGTTTGGTGTCCCTCAGGGATCTGTCCTAGAACCAGTTTTGATTGTGCTATACATCCAGCCTCTCTCGGCCATTATCAGCCAACACTCTCTCTCCTTCACCATAGCTTTTCAGATGACAACCAGCTGTATATCTCTGCCCATCTCAGTCAGCTTCATGAAATAATCTCCTCCTCTCAAACATGCATTACTGATGTTAAAATCATGGATGCACAATAACAAACTAAAATAATCCTCAAACTAAAATAACACATTGCTTCGAAACACACTGTTAGAACTCATTCTCCCTAATTCTATAAATGTTGATTGAAACGAGATAAATCTATCAGTCTGTTCGTAACCTCGGCGTTACACTCGACCAAACTCTCTCTTTCAAATAACATATCTCTAATGTATGCAGGTCCTGCTATCTTGAGATTCGTAGAATCAGCTCAGTTCGCCACTTTCTCATTCAAAATGCCCTGAAGACTCTAATCTGTGCTTTGTTCTGTCTCGGCTCGACTATTGTAACTCCCTCCTTGCTGGTTGTCTCTTAACGCGAATCTCTAAACTTCAAAAAGTTCAGAACAATGCCGCCTGTCTGATCTCCCGCTCCTCTAGATCTGATCACATATTATCACCAATTCTGTCATCCTTACACTGGCTCCCAATTCAGTCTCGCACTGACTTTAAAGTTCTCTCCTGGTTTTCAAATCACTGAATAATCTGGCTCCCTCCTACCTCTCTGACCTCCTCCATCTCTATGTTCCGTCTCGCAACTTACGCTCATCCACTGATTCTCGTCTCCTTCGGCATCCCTCCGCTCGCCTGAAAAACTTCAGGCCAACGATCTTTCTCTTACCAGGCACCTGCTCTGTGGAATAGTCTCCCTTCTTCTCTGCGTAACGCGGACTCTTTAGAGACTTTTAAAACCTCCCTAAAGACACATCTTTTCCCTCGGACTGATTCACGATATCCACTTACCACTGTGCGCGTGTTTGCTGGTGTTGAACGCGCTCGTGTGTCTGTCTGCGTGTGTGAGTTTTTTCGGCGGCGGTGTATGTATGTGTGTGTGTGTGTGTGTGTGTGTGTGTGTGTGTGTGTGTGTGTGTGTGTGTGTGTGTATGTGTGTGTGCGCGTGCGTGCGTGCGTGCGTGCGTGCGTGTGTGTGTGTGTCTGTGTGTGTGTGACTGCTTTGAATTAGAATTATAATTTTATCATGTTTTTTCTGTAATATGCGCTTTGGGCTCTTGCGAGGTAAAGCGCTCTATAAATATCCTTTTGCATTACATTACATTCAGTGTGTTAATTATCGGGAAATTTTTCAGATGTTTGACGTGTTTCATTTACATTTATTTGATTTGTTTCAAGTCCTCCATGCCCCAAAAGGGGTCACAGGATTTAAATCTTTGAATCTTTGTGCGTGCGTGCACGTGCATGCGTGCGTGCGTGCGTGCGTGCGCGCGCGCGCGCGCGCGCGCGCGCGTGTGTGTATGTGTGTGTGTGTGTGTTGTGTGTATGTGTGTGTGTGTGTGTGTGTGTGTGTGTGTGTGTGTGAGAGAGAGAGAGAGAGAGAGAGAGAGAGAGAGAGAGAGAGATGAGAGATTTTTTAAAATTTCCAGTACAGTTAAGATGTAATTTGTTTAAAATTACAATTTCTGATTTCATTATTTTACATATAAATGTTAAGTGTTTCCGTGCTAAGTCTCCTTTATGATTTTTTTTTTTTTATACACTCAGATGTTACTTGTATTATTTTGTTTGTTTTTTTTTTCACTGATTTATTATATTCTTAAATGTCAGGACAACAATAACATGACAGGAAATGGTTTCAGTCAGTCAGACATACGTGCGTACATTGCTTTGCACTGTATGATGTCCTGTTGCATTGTATTGCACAGTTTTGAACTGCATTTGTGAATCATACCGCGTGTCGTTGTATTGTGTTGTGTTCTATTCAAGTGTACGGCGGGTCGTAGTTGCACGGCGACCTGCTGTGTGCACATATGTTTTGTTAACCAGTTGCGAATAAACTGTTCTACAGAAATTGACAATGGACAACGTTCTTTTCCCAGGGGTTCTTTGACATGGCCCGGGCCAGACCTTGGTTTATCATTTCATTTGAAAGAACATACACACTCTTGATGGCAAGAGTTACGTCCTGTTAGCCGTAAGGCCTTAAAAACACAAGTCGCTCCCGGACCAAAGTCTGTAGGGAGACGAGGACATGCATACGCACAGCTGTCTGGATATGTAGCCTGCGTCCAAGCGTGCACGTACAGCATAATCTTTGTCTCGATGATGACAAGTTCGGCTGTTTCATTTTCATTTTTATCACGTCTGCACTCAAAACTGTCCCTAATCCCCCAAGAACGCCGCGTATGGCCACCAGCTTGTAACAAGGTGATCTCCCTGGTGAGTGTGGCTAACATCGTCGTAAAGGAAAGCAGAGAGAGAGAGAGAGAGAGAGAGAGAAAGAGAGAGAGAGGGGGGGAGAGAGAGACAGACAGACAGACAGACACATCGAGCGACAGACAGACAGACAAACAGACCGACCGACAGACAGACAGACAAGAGTATGAAAGGAGACGAGAGAACAAGAGCCAAAACGTGAAAGCCGACCGTTGCTCCTATCAATCGCAATCGAGAGAGAGAGAGAGAGAGAGGGAGAGAGAGAGAGAGAGAGAGAGAGAGAGAGAGAGAGAGAGAGAGAGGAGACAGACAGACACAGGACAGGACAGACAGACAGAGGCATGGAAGGAGAGGACAGAACATTAGCCAAAATGTGAAAGCCGACCGCTGCTACAATCAATCGCAGACAGAGAGAGGGGGAGGAAGACATTCAGAGAGAGAGAGAGGAGAGAGAGAGAGGGGGGGAGAGATATTCAGAGAAACAGAAAGAGACAGAGAGAGGGGAGAAGAGGGGGGGGGGAGAGGGAGAGAGACAGAGACAAGGTATAGAAGGAAGCGAGAGTACAGGAGCCAAAAGGTGAAAGCCGACCGTTGCTCCTGCCGATAGTACCTAAGTTGACGGAATCCGCTGATCAAACAGCCCGTCATTTTATAAAAACATTATTATTAAAGAGAGATTAAAAATGAAGCCAAAAATCTAAACGATTTACTTTTAAATTGAGCTTTCCTCCGTTCAAAATCCACTTGACCTTCGATGAGACAAATCGCTGTTATTTTTAAGTGCAGGAGACAAAAAAAAATGTTTGTTGTTTTTTTTTCAAAGTCTGTTCTAAACAATATTTCAACCAATGCACCAAACCTAGTTGTCTCCTTTTGACCCGTCGGAAGAGTTGTTGAAATTTTAACTCTCGACTCGGGCACCGACCATATTCCCGAAATGAACAGTTTTGAATGAAAAGGGTACTTCAGCTATGAGCTTGAACTGTCTCCACCTCGAAGACAGAGAACAAGAAAAAACTGAATTTTTGGTTCCGGGGTTTTTTCGATATCTCATAGTGATCCACTGTGTTAAAAAACTGAATTTTGGTTCGGGGTTTTTCGATATCCCATAGTGATCCACTGTGTTAAAAAACTGAATTTTTGGTTCCGGGGTTTTTCGATATCCCATAGTGATCCACTGTGTTAAAAAACTGAATTTTTGGTTCCGGAGTTTTTCGATATCCCATAGTGATCCACTGTGTTAAAAAACTGAATTTTTGGTTCCGGGGTTTTTTCGATATTCCATAGTGATCCACTGTGTTACATATTTGTATTAATGCACTCAGACATGTACCACACAGGCATTGCAAGCTCTCTGATCTTTTCCACCCTACCTCTTTTAACACACATACGCAAGCGCACGTACGCACGCACGTACGCACGCACACACACACACACACACACACACACACACACACACACACACACACACACTCACACACACACACACACCACACAGTACCCTCACGAACGAACGCGTTTGTAAGATAAACGCTATTTGAAAAGAAAAAGAAAAAGCAGAAACAATCGACAGCATGGGCAAGAGACTGGACTAGTAAGGTATGCTCACATTTTCTTTTAATGATGATGGATTGTGACAGACAGAATACGGCAACAGATTCACTCTTCCTGTAGCAAGACAAGCTAAATGTTCCTCCGCCCAGCTTCTCTCTACTAAATTCATGGCACGAAAAGAAAACAAACAAAAAAGTTAGGAACATGAACTGAAAGGTTGCAAATGTACCAAAGCTTAAAAGAGATACTGAGATGCTGTTCTAGGAAAAAAAATACTGTCGCAAAAAAAAAAGACGTTCCTTCTTTTCTCCCCCTTTTTACTTGTTCACAAGAGAAGCCAATGAAGTTGTTTGAAGACGGGTGCGTAACGCTGAGGTTACACATATGTGAACTGTTCCTGGTAGAGTGTGGCGGATAGCGTTTGCTTATTATCCCTTCGGTTCGTCATCGACTTTTGAACCAAGAGGGCCCTGATTAGTGTCATGGATGAGGATTTGTTCTCTTGATTGGGCGATCCTGGGTGCAATGCCCGCTTGAAACTACCAGGTTGGAGTCAATGTTCTCTTCGGCATCAACATGGTGCAGACTCCAAGGCCTTAGAGGTCATTCGGAGGGGACTTTGAGCCAAGGGTGTGTTTGTGAGAGAGAGCGCTTACATTCCCCCTCCTCCGTCCCCTCTATCTTTTTCCTAAACTGAATACTGGTCATCACTCATCCCGTCCTTCCTTCAGGAGTAAACCAGCATGTATTTTTGGAAAGGATCACACACACACAACACATACACACACACACACACACACACACACACACACACACACACACACACACACACACACACACACACACCCCCTCCCCCTTATCCCTTCCCACCCAGTCACACGCACTAAAAAACCAAACCCAAACAGAAATAAAAGATCCACATTGGCATCGCATCAATGATGGACTTCAGAGTTTTAGCTGAAGAGTGACTGTGTATCGATGATGATCATGGTGAAGATGATGATGATGATGATGATGATGATGATGATGATGATGATGATGATGATAAGGTCAAAGAAGGAAGAAAAAAAGGGAGGAGCAAGGGAGGTTGGTGAGAGGAGAAAAAAAGGAGCAGAGTGGTGGAGGAGAAAACGAAAAAAAAACATTAACAACTTGGTAACAGACAGAAGAGTGAGAGAAGAAGGAAAAGGAGGAGTAGAAGGAAAGAGACGACGAAAGTAGAAGAGAAAGAGAAGAAGGGCGAGAGAGAAGGAGAGAAGAAAGAAGAGGCGAAGAAGAAAAAAAGGGGCAGGGAGAAGAAGAGAAAGAGAAGAGAAAGAGAAGAAGAAGGAGAAGAGAAGAGCAGAGAAGAGAGAGAAGAGAAATGGAGAAGAAGAAGAGAAGAAGAGAGAAGAGAGAAGGAAGAAGTAGATAGAAGAGACAAGAACAAGAAAAGAAAGAGGAAGAGAAAGAAGAAGAAGACGAGAAGAAGGAGAAGAGAGAAAGGAGAAGAAGAAGCTGCTAATGATGCTGACTGCTGCTGCGCTGCTGATGATGATGATGATGACGATTTGACGACGCACGACACAAAGATTATGATAATGATGAAAACATAGCGACAGAAAGGAAAAAAGGATCGAATCTTTCGTGGGTAAAAGAAATAGACACATGGGAAAACTTTTCCCTATTCTGCTCAAATGAAATCATACGACGAAAAAAAGGGAATGAAATGAAATAAGAATGAACTGAAATAATAAAGAACAAGTTAAACAATGTTTAGGTCAGATTTGTGATGTACGACTCCCAATGATTTCGTTTCTGAAACTCTCTCTCTCTCTCTCTCTCTCTTCTCTCTCTCTCTCTCTCTGGTCTCTCCTCTCTCTCACATACACACACACACACACACACACACACACACACACACACACGACACACAACACACACACAGAAGACGAAGGGATAAGAAGAGAGAGAAGAAGGGAGGAGGAGGAGAGAAGGAGGAGGAGGAGAGAAGACGAAGAAGACGAAGAGAAGAAGAAGAAGATCAAGACGAGAAAGAAGAAGAAGAAAGAGGACAGATAAAAGATAGCAAGAGAAGACAGAAGAATAGAAAAACTTCACGTTCCAGCAGACCACGGGGGCCATATTAGGGCTAAGAAGAACAAACAACAGCAAGAGCAAAAACGAAAAGGGCAAGAGGAATACGAAGACGCAATTACAACAAGAAGAACAACAAACTAGAGACTTTAATGGTTTAATCACTAATGTGGATACCGAACTGACAAACATTTATGACAATCCCATACAGATCTATCCAGCTCTTTTTGAATTCTGACATACAAACTCACGTTCGCATGTATACACACGTATATACACGTACATGCACGCAAACGCACGCGCGCACACGCACACACACCACACACACACGCACGCACGCACGCACACGCACACACACACACACACACACACACACACACATACGCGCGCTGATACACTGTCTGTGAGCAGGATTGCAAAAATGCCCGAGAGTGGAGAAAAGCATTCTTTATGATCTCATTTTAATAAACAGCACTAGTTATCGGGAAACATGAACCCCCCCCCCTCTCTCTCTCTTCTTTCTCTCTCTCTCTCTCTTGACATTTAACTTTTATGCGCAAGCCTAATATGTAACGGCTAAGCCCGCCATTTCGTGGACGTGGAAAAGAACATGCTATTTCAGTCCGAGAGGGAAGCGGGAACGTTGTTATAATGGGTCTCTCCCTTTCTGCTCTGCCATTTCCAGTCTGTTTTCCCGTTCTCTTTGATTTCCCTCCTTGAAATTTTCCTTCTTCGAGGAAGCAAAGGGAGAAGACAGGGGCTAGAGGCTGGAGTGGGAGGTACTCACCCCGATGAAGCCTGAACCGTTGATAGGACACTCCCCGTTGGAAGGTGGCTGATGTTAACTGGAGTCTTCAACCCACCCACCCACCCCCATCCATCGTCCCTCCACTCCTTCCCTTGCGACATGGAAGATGAAGGAAACCAGAGGATTGGGGAAAGGGGGGGGGGTCTGCCCCCTATCCAGCACCACACTGATACCACCAGAACTAAAGCACGTGAAGGTGGGCTGCGAGAATGCCAGTGTCTCGTGTTCTGCGCGATCGGGCATCGCACATGCTATGGTGTAGAACTCGGCGTTTCTTTCTTTGCATCAAGTTCGCACCACGATCTGTCTTGGATGTTGTATTGCTGTTTTATATCTGTTGTTCATACCTTGACAGTGCTGCCGTTGAGGAACACGTCTCCTTCTCCTCTCTGTCTCTCTTTTTCCCTTGCTTTCTGCTATTTTTCCCCCCATTTTTGTGTCTTTTTGGTTGACCATGTCCTCGGTGCTAATAATTATACCTTCGATTCTTGAACAGATCATGCTGATGAATGTTAGAGAGCCATGGGTTCGATTCAGGATTGAGCAAGTTTTAGAAACAATACTTTCTCGTCCTTTCTTTTGGTGTTTTTCTAGTTCTTGTCTTAAGTGTTCTTTACTTGCCGATGAAACACGGTTCATTAAGTATTCAAATATTGGTGGGAACATTTTGACTATGTTAATAGTTTGCAAACGATTCACTTCAGTGATGCAGGGGAAAAATGATCACGAACAGGTATCACTCTCGTGTGTGTGTGTGTGTGTTGTGTGTGTGTGTGGTGTGTGGTGTGTGTGTGTGGTGTGTGTGTGTGGCGTGTGCGCGCCCGCGCGCGCGCGCGTGCGTGCGTGCGTGTGTGTGAAGACGACAAGGCGTAAATGAACAGCCTAAACATGTTATGCTCCCGTTAATAAGTGATTTCTTCTTCCTTTTCGTCTTCTTATGTTCCTGCACCTTCTCTCCCTCCCCATAAAACACCCCATGTCCGTCTGTCTGTCTCTCTCTCTCTCTCTCTCTCTCTCTCTATCTCTCACTCTTTCTTACACACACACACCCACACACACACACACAACACACACACACACATAGCGTGCGTGCGTGCGACTATGAGTATGGACAAAACATGTGTACCTCTGCACGTCATTCACTCACTAACCATTTTTCTAACTTTGGTTACAAGAACTACAATCTCCTTTGTGCTTCATGGTTTCAGAAAGACCGGATACCGTTTACTGTCGTCAACAAAGGGCTTACAAGGATGCATTTGCATCCATAGGGTGATTAAGAGGCGGCCACTGCCCTTGCCCCTCTGCCCCTGCATGACTCTGCAGCGGTGTATGGTCCTCGCTACAGACTTGCCGTGTCAGGGCCAGACATGATTGCTC
>JADBJO010006120.1:0-15000 GCA_016801955.1 Conus betulinus
CGTCATGGCAGGAGGAGGAGACATGGCGAGCGCTTTGGCCAGAACTGCGTGGATGAGGCACCTGCCATGGTGATGGAGGCGTCATGGGGGGGTGGGGGGGGGGGGGGGGGCATCCACTATGCTGGCAGGAATCCCCTGATGTGTGTGTGTGTGTGTGTGTGTGTGTGTGTGTGTGTGTGTGTGTGTGTGCGTGTGTGTGGTGTGTGTGTGTGCGCGCGCGCGCGCGCGCGCGCGTCAATAGTACGTATGTTGATTTGCTGCAACTGATGACGTGATCCTCAGTAATAAACTCTTGTCGAACATAACTTTGTTCCTGGCAAGAGAAACTAAAATAAACTTCATTATCAAGTGCCTCGTGGCATAATGGGCAAAGGAGATGATCAATACCGCGTTCTCTATAGCAATTGAAATGTCTATTTATTTCTGTGATACCGAATCTAAATTTTGTTAGGATGTATCTCAAATATTTGTCGAGGTTAATAGAAAAATACACGGGCATATTAATGCTCTGCGTTTAACATACGATAGATATTAAACCTGTCACTTTCCTGAACATGAGAATACCAGCTTTGCCATCTACAATCTATTAATCTCTGACGAAATTCAAGAATAAAACTAGCTATGTCTCCGACGCCCTGACTTTCCCATACAAAGCCAAATCCACACCCATACAGCTTTGATCTTACTCGCGAGGCCCAATTCATCTTGCCTCTAGCATCCATCTCAACTAACATGTTGTAAGCTTTATGAAAGAGTGTGAGAGTGAGAAAGAGAGTGAGAGAGAGTGAGAGTTAGAAGGAGTGAGAGAGAATGAGAATGAGAGAGAGAGAGAGAGAGAGAGAGAGAGAGAGAGAGAGAGAGAGAGAGTCTGACAGACAGAAAGCAAACACATGCTTTTTTTCATCCGGCCCTTGCCCCGTTAAGGGACTAAGTATGACTAGCGACTAAGACTTACAAAACTTTTAACAAACACACATATCTTCATAACATTAAAAAGTTCATCCATTATAGTTAAGGCGTAGATGACTTTAAAAGGAAAAAAAAAGAGAGAGAGAAACAATTGAAACAACAAACAAGAATAAAGATTACAAAAAGAAGAAAGGAGTCAACACACAAATATGGAATAAGTGATCTCTTATCGAAGGGAAGAGAGAAGCATTTCAATACTTTTTTTCATCAGGTCCTCAAAAACAAAACAAAACCACGTCACAAAGTAATCTTGATAGCAGCTTTTGAATGATGCCAAGGAATTCTTTGTTTTAATGCCATCAGGGATTTCGTTCCATTGTTTACCTCCTGAATATATAAGAGAAGTCATATACAGATCAGTTCTAGGACGGGGAAGTTGTATTCTCTCTTTGTCTCGTAGTTTAGTCTTTCGGAGTTTTTTTTCGTAGAGATATGATGGAGCAAGTCCATTAACTATTTTGTAGAAAAATACTGCTTTATTGAATTGACATCTCAATTGAAACGGAAGAATATGTAATGTTTTGTAGTCATGAATTAGTAGGGAAGATGATTTTAGAAGTATAAGTTTGGATAGAACGCCTGTAAATGCTTTCTAAGGGTTTAAGACATTTTTTACTAGCCATATCCCATATTGTAGATGCATAGTCGAAATCTGGTTGTAAATATGCATGGAAAAATAATTTTCTAGTGTGTTGATCGAGAAAGTGTTTTATTCTGTTAAACTGAAATAATTTCTTAGAAAGTTTACGCGTGAGTGCAGAAATGTGTACTGACCAGGAAAGATTGTTGTCAATTGTCAGACCAAGCAGTTTGTGAGAGTCAACCTCTTCTATAACACTGTCGTTTATTTTTATTTTGCTTAAGTCAGTTTTTGAAGTTTTGGCGTTTTTGTCTAGTAGTAATTATCATTAACTTAGATTTCTTAGGATGTAGAGCCATATGATTTAGTTTACTCCATGTTTCCAGTTTTGTAAGGTCGTTTTGTAAATCTGCAAGCACTGAGAGTCTGTTTTTTGTTTTGTTATGCATTGTACTACTATCATCTGCAAATAGTTCACAGTCAGATGAGACATTTAACGGAAGATCGTTTATCGTTTACTATAAACAGAAAATAAAACTGGTCCTAGGACTGACCCTTGGGGGACACCATAGTTTACAGGTTGAAAAGATGACTTTTTTTACAATCCTGGAAAAAAACTAATGTTGTCTGTTGGTTAGAAAGGATGAAATAAGATTTATTGCATTTTGTGATAAACAATACAATTTCAGTTTTTTTATAAGGAGATTGTGGTCAATGGTATCAAATGCCTTAGCAAAGTCAACAAAAACTGCCCCAGTAACAAGGTCATTATTAATATTTGTGTGCCATTGTTCTACTAGATTTGAGAGTGCAGTGTGACAAGAATGATTTTTTCTGAAACCACTTTGGTTTGGATGAAACAAATTATATCATCATCAAAGTGGGACTGAATCATTTTCTTTAAATGCTTTTCTAATGGTTTAGATAGAACAGAGATAAAATTGATATGGGCCTGTAGTTTGAAGCATCATTTGGGTCACCAGATTTAAAGAGAGGAATTACCTTGGCATCCTTAAAAGCTTGAGGAAAATGACATTTTTCAATAATACACAAATTATAAATATAGGTTAAATGTTCTGCAATGATCGGTGCTGCCGTTTTAAGTATTTGATTGTCCAAATCATCCAATCCGCGAGATTTAGACTGACTTAAGGAACATAATTCATGGTATACTTCATGCACACTTATGAATTTAAACTTAAGAACAGATTTTACATTTTTCAACGCACAAAAATCTTTAAGTAACAGCAAATCATTCTGATGAGTGTAGTCTTCCTTGACAACCGAATCGGAAACTGTTGAGAAGTGATTGTTCAATTCGTCGTTTGATAGGTTTGTAGTTTGAGTGTTTGAAGATGCTTTGTTTTTTCCTGATAGTTGATTTACTGCTTTCCATATAGATTTAGTGTTAGATTTAGAAGCGATTAATTCGCTAAAGTATTTCTTTTCAGCAGCTCTTTCATTGAGCTTACTTTATTTTCGCTGTTTCTTGAAGTTTTCATCCTTTCCTGTTTTGCTGAAGCAAATATTCACGGTTATTTCTAGCTGCGTTAATTTCTTCATTTAACCATGGAGGTTTGTCGATGAGTTTTTACTCTTTTCGTTTTGCATGGAGCATGCTTATTGAATACCGCAAGAAAAGCATCATACCATGTATTCAGAGCTTCGTCTGGGTCCCTATGCTGATACACCTCTAAAAAGTTTGTGTTCATTAGATCGAACAAAAAAGAAATCTGGATTGAAATTTTTGTAACTTCTGTAAAAATATATTTATGGTAGGATCTAGGAATTTTCACGCCTTTCTTACACCAGGTTACACAAACTGGAAAGTGATCACTTAATCCAAAAATAGGTACAGATGTTTCTACAATATTAGAAGAATTTGTAACATAGATATGGTCAATCAATGTTTCTGTTTTCAATGTTTTGCGCGTAGAGGAATTTATTAGTTGGGTTAAGTTGTATGTATCAATGATCTTTTTCCATGTGTTGTATGGTTTTAATAAGTCGATGTTGAAATCACCGAGTAGTATTATTTCACTGGAATAGTCTAATACTTTCTTCTATCATTAACTCAAAACGGTCGAACCAATCAACACGTTCATCAGGGTTTCTATACAATATACCTATTAACATTGGTCTATTTCCCTTTAGACACACTTCAATCCATATACATCCACAGAGTGTCTATCAAACACATTAAGTTGCTTATACTTCACAGATTGATGGATATATGCCACTAATCCTGTTTCTAGTTTATTTGAACGTGATGCATCTTTACGTATAAGATTATAGCCTGGAATAGTAACTAAATGGTCGGAAACAATATCAGTTAACCTAGTTTCAGAAAAACCAAAAACATGAAAACAATCGTCTGAATTAGACAAAATAGAAGGAACATCTGATATCTTGTTTAAAAGATGGCAAGCATTTAGATATCCTACTTTAAAGCCTTTTTTTGTTAACCACTTGAGATTTGCTGGCTTCTGCGACATGATGATTGAAGATAACACGTAACAGAAATTTTCTAGTGAAGCGAAAAAAGTATAGTTATATTTTAGACAACAGCAACACAACAAGGATTAAATGATACCAAAAACGCTTGTCATTCAAAATCAGTAAAGGTCTTAAAAAAAAAAAAAAAAAAAAAAAAAATAAATAAATAAAGTCAAGTACTAGGCACGTAGCCCGCAAAATAAAAAGCTAACATACACGACAAAAACAACGTGAGAAAAGTCTGAAGCTTAAGCAAATCGTGTGAGCCAAAGCAATAGCAAATTTCCAGGTATCCCAGGTCCAAAGTACAAGCATAATACGGCCAATGAAATGAACATGAAAAACTTATTCTTATGGGAACAGAATAGTTTCATGTAAAGTCATGGGGAAGACATGACGCACTCACACACACACACACACACACACACACACACACACACACACACACACACACACACACACACACACACACACACACACACACACACACACACACACACACACACACACACACACACACACACACACACACACACACAAACACACACACACAAACACACCACACTGAATAACCGAATAATGACAATAATAAATCACATGCAATAATGGATAGAGTATAGATTGAAGATATTTTTGGTATGCTAAGATGAAAGCATACTCTGAACAAAACTTTCCTTTCTCAAATAATTGAATTACATATACAATAGCATGAACAAAATAAAATCAGAAATTGACACACAGATTACATAGATTACCAGTTGCCATTAGGCCTCTGGCACCCTTGCTGTGACATCAACTGTGCAGCCAGGGACACAAGTTGCTGAGCACACTCCCCCCGCTGAGGCAGGTTGTGGCCAGCTACGGGAAATTGGGTTTTGGCCCTGTGGCATGAGATTAAGAGCCGGGGGACCAGACCCAAGAGGAAATCGTCTTGTTCTCTGAGCAGTGTCTCCACTCTGCTGGGGCACATGAGGGGGGTAGGTGCATGGGATTTGGCCTCTAGGATAGGACTCAGGATCTGTGTACCTTGGATAAGGGAAAGGACATGGGTACAATGGATATTTGGGGATAAAGGGAGGGAGGGCGTGCATTATCACCAGCCTGTGGCTGACCATTTTGAAGAGGCTGTGGCACAACGCCACTGGTATCGTTTAGCGCATAGGGTTGCCTTACAGCAGAGACACCCTCCTCATGGTGACCCATGCTGATCAGTCCAGGCTGACTGGCATCTGAAAATAATGGGGGGAAAATCTGCTGTGGACAATACTGGGGAATGGTTATAGATTCAGGGCCATTCTTATGCATACTGGAGGTTCTACCCAGAAAGTTGACATTACTCTGTGTATTCCTTGAGTTTTTTGCATTCTGGTGATTATAGATTAAGTTAGGCAATGAATTGTTTTGGTCTGCATGGTTGTTTCTTCTTGGTGGTTGGGTTTGAGGAAGCACTTCTTGAATTTCATTGCAAGACAGGCAGTTCCCCTTGCACTAGGGTGAATAGCATCTTTGTATAGTGCTTTACGTGGGAACCCTTTTGGGGTTACGAAAGAATTAAAGTTATCTACCATGTCCACTTGTAAGGTGGTGCAGCAGTCGTATAAGTTTCGGTTCGAAGGGGCTATTGAATTATTCAGCTGATGACGTCCAAAAGCCGGCACAATGGAGCTTATAGCTACGTAAGCGGAGGGAAATCTTTTTTTACACATGGTGATGAGGTCTTTCCATGTTTGGGAGGTGATGGGTCCTGCTGGACAGTCATTGACTCCGACATGTACAATCAATGTTTTAACGTGTGACTGAGTTTCTAAATGGTTTACCATTGGATGACATCTGTCACTGTTAGTCCTGGAACACAGAGAGAGAGAGAGGAGAGAGAGAGAGAGAGAATCAAGAAAGGAGGATGCTAAAAGTCTTATTTTTTAAAAAGTTATGGAATCCAAGAGAGGAGGAGAGTAGAAAGGAGCCGGAGCTAGCTACGAACGGTGCACCCACAGAGTGAAGCACTCAGCACAACGAGGCATCAGTCAAGGACAGCACCCAGCACAGCGAGAGACATCAGTCAAGGACAGCACCCAGCACAGCGAGGCATCAGTCAAGGACAGCACCCAGCACAGCGAGGCATCAGTCAAGGACAGCACCCAGCACAGCGAGACATCAGTCACAGGACAGCACCCAGCACAGCGAGACATCAGTCAAGGACAGCACCCAGCACAGCGAGACATCAGTCAAGGACAGCACCCAGCACAGCGAGACATCAGTCAAGGACAGCACCCAGCACAGCGAGGCATCAGTCAAGGACAGCACCCAGCACAGCGAGACATCAGTCAAGGACAGCACCCAGCACAGCGAGGCATCAGTCAAGGAGAGCACCCAGCACAGCGAGGCATCAGTCAAGGACAGCACCCAGCACAGCGAGGCATCAGTCAAGGACAGCACCCACAGATGATGCACCCGGCACAGCGAGGCATCAGTCAAGGACAGCACCCAGAACAGCGAGGCATCAGTCAAGGACAGCACCCAGCACAGCGAGGCATCAGTCAAGGACAGCACCCAGCACAGCGAGGCATCAGTCAAGGACAGCACCCAGCACAGCGAGGCATCAGTCAAGGACTTTTCTTTGCCTTAACTAGGCTGACCCTGGAGAAAGGTCCAGTGACGGTGAGGAAAGACCCACTGACCACAGGAAAGTCCTGTTGACAGTGGGAAAGACTACAACTTTGGATTCTCTCTTCTTGAGGGCACATAAGACCGTATGGCGAAAGCTTGGCTGTGTCTGGAGTGGCACTGTCTTCATCTGTCCGTGGGTAGGGGTGGTCGGGTCTGTGGGGTGTGCTCGACAGCTGGAGGGTGGTGTGTTTCGCCGGTGGGCTCTGCAGTCATGAAATACGGGCTGGTACACCCATGGGGATGCTACTTTAAGGCTGTTATGAGTCGATTTACCTCTGCAGGGCACCTCAGTCTTTGCGGGCACATGTCCCTCAACGAACAACGACTGCCGCAGCTCAGTGTGCAGTCATCCTGCAGGGCATCTCAGTTTTTCTGCACGCACATGTCACTCAACAAACAACGACTCACGCAGCTCCTCTGAATGCCAGACCAGCAGCGCAGGGGCCGGGGGGTGGGGGGGGGGGGGGGGGTAGGTAGGGGGAGGGATGGAGGAGTGCTAGCAATCGTTGAGCGCCGAACTTCATCACTACGCCCGTATCAGATGTTTCCGTCGGTTTGGAGTAAGGAAGAGTTGCTTTAAAAGAAGTAAATGGACCCGTGAATCTCTCCGCTGGAGGAGAGAAAAAAATTGATCCCTCCTGCTTCTTAGGTCCGAGTCCATGGTTACAGTTTAGGCCCAAAACACTATACATTCTCTTATTACTCTCAAGGCTGCACCTGGCTTTTCTCAGAAGATGAGCTGGCAGCAAAACAAGTTCATCACACAGTCCAGCCCTTGACCCATACCATTCCTGACTCTGAGGCAGGTCTCATGTCCTTGACCCATACCATACCTGACTCTGAGGCAGGTCTCGTGTCCAGCCCTTGACCCATACCATACCTGACTCTGAGGCAGGTCTCATGTCCAGCACTTGACCCACACCATTCCTGACTCTGAGGCAGGTCTCGTGTCCAGCCCTTGACCCACACTATTCCTGACTCTGAGGCAGGTCTCATGTCTGTTTCTTTTTCTATGCAAGCACAATCCACGTGACCCTTCATTTTCCTGTCGTCTGCTACACTTTTCACGCCAAAATCCTGGTGCCCTACCAATGACGAAGAAACACAAGGAGTCCACAAGTCATGCATCATTCTGCTATTTTTGCTGACATATGGCATTGAGCTAATTCATAGACCCCAAATTCGAGATAAAATTATCTTCTTTACATTAAAAAAAATTCACACAGCCAGGGCGATTTTCATCTGTTCAAACTTTGTTCTTACTACTTGACCTCTGCCGTAACCCCGAACTCGGACCTGTACATTACGGCAAATCAGCGTGATTTCAGCGTTGTGTGCTAACTGGCAACTCGCCCAGTAAACCAGTCAGTGGACGTGGAGACATGCCACCACTCTCCACTCTCACCCCATACTGCCACCCACCCACCCCCGCCCTCCCTTCCCTCCATCACGGCATGTGAAACACACGACCTATGCAACCACGCAATCCATCACCCCCCACCCCCCACCCATAGGAACACTCCTTCAATCCATCCCAACCACCCCCACCCATAAGAACACTCCTTCAATCCATCCAACCACGCAATCCCTGTACCACCCCCCCCATAAGAACACTCCAATCCATCCAACCACGCAATCCCTCCATCACCTCCATCACCCCACCCATAAGAACACTCCTTCAATCCATCCAACCACGCAATCCCTCCATCACCTCCATCACCCCACCCATAAGAACACTCCTTCAATCCATCCAACCACGCAATCCCTCCATCACCTCCATCACCCCCACCCATAAGAACACTCCTTCAATTCATCCAACTACGCAATCCCTCCATCACCCCCCCATAAGAACACTCCTTCAATCCATCCAACCACGCAATCCCTCCATCACCTCCACCACCCCCACCCATAAGAACACTCCTTCAATTCATCCAACTACGCAATCCCTCCATCACCTCCACCACCCCCACCCATAAGAACACTCCTTCAATCCATCCAACCACGCAATCCCTCCACAACCCCCACCCATAAGAACACTCCCTCAATCCATCCAACCACGCAATCCCTCTATCACCCCACCACCACCACCCATAAGAATACACCTTAAATCCATCCAACCACGCAATCGCTCCATCACCCTCAACCCCCCCCCCCCCCCCCTCCCCCCCACCCCCCAATAGGAACAGAACAGTCTTTCAATCCATCCAGCCCCGGCACGTGACCCACGTGCATCAACAGACAGTGATTCCCCAGCACATCAATCATCAACAGTCCGTGATTCCCCAGCTGGCCATCCCCTTCATATCACTCTGAACAGGATATAGATCCCCTCACCCAATAGCACTCTGATGTTGTTGACAGGATATAGATCCCCTCACCAATAGCACTCTGATGTTGTTGACAGGATATAGATCCCCTCACCAATAGCACTCTGATGTTGTTGACAGGATATAGATCCCCTCACCAATAGCACTCTGATGTTGTTGACAGGATATAGATCCCCTCACAATAGCACTCTGATGTTGTTGACAGGATATAGATCCCCTCACCAATAGCACTCTGATGTTGTTGACAGGATATAGATCCCCTCACCAATAGCACTCTGATGTTGTTGATAGGACATAGATCCCCTCACCAATAGCACTCTGATGTTGTTGATAGGACATAGATCCCCTCACCAATAGCACTCTGATGTTGTTGATAGGATATAGATCTCCCCCACCCCCCAATAGGAACAGAACAGTCTTTCAATCCATCCAGCCCGGCAGACCCACGTGCATCAACAGACAGTGATTCCCCAGCACATCAATCATCATCAACAGTCCGTGATTCCCCAGCTGGCCATCCTTCAATCATCAACAGTCCGTGAGTCCCCAGCACATCACTCATCAACAGTCCGTAATTCCCCAGCACATCAATCATCAACAGTCCGTGATTCCCCCAGCTGGCCATCCTTCAATCATCAACAGTCCGTGAGTCCCCAGCACATCACTCATCAACAGTCCGTAATTCCCCAGCACATCAATCATCAACAGTCCGTGATTCCCCAGCTGGCCATCCTTCAATCATCAACAGTCCGTGAGTCCCCAGCACATCAATCATCAACAGTCCGTGAGTCCCCAGCACATCAATCATCAACAGTCCGTGAGTCCCCAGCACGTCAATCATCAACAGACAGTGAGTCCCCAGCACATCAATCATCAACAGTCCGTGAGTCCCCAGCTGGCCATCCTTCAATCTGTTGTGACAGACCACGGTGTGTGCATTACCCCTACCCCTTAAACAGGAAGAAACAGGTAAGTCAGTGGTAGTATTGCACACACACACACACACACACACACACACACACACACACACACACACACACACACACACATACACATACACACACACGTGGATCTGTGATAAGCCCCAGTGTGACCATTACCTGTTGGACATAAATAAGTAGGTAAACAGCAGCCGCCGTGGCAAAGTGATCAGCGTTGCAGACTCCTGGTAGGAGGTCGTAGTTCAATTCCCTGTAGGGTCATCTATTTGGGGAATTTTTTCGTCCCGACCGGCTCTTACCCAGAGCTGAGTTCGTTTTGAGCTCGACTGGGAAGACTGAGATCACACGGTTCAGTTTCGTTCCCTTAATGGACGAGTGTGGAGAGAGTGTTGCTCAAATTGTCTGACGAACCCTGCAGGGGCCGACTCCTCGCCTAAACACTGATTGTCGTCAGTTGGGGGCTTAGTAGGTGATGTCCTGCATAGATTGGATCAGAACATGTACCACTGAACACCACCGAAGTGACTCGGCAGCAGTGCAGTGTCTCGTCTGCTGGGCCGCCTCATGACTTGACATTGACTGCTCCCTGTGGATGGCTGATGTCATGTGACTGTAAACGTATTTGTCCTTGTTCACTATTGAAGTCATGTCATTATAAACATACCCGTCCATGTACGCCATGAATGTCTAACTGTACAGAGGCCTGGCCATGTAAAATACAGAAGGCATCTGCTTGTAAACAGACCTTTCCGTGTACTCATTGTAAACAGACCTGTCCATGTTCTCATTGTAAACAGACCTGTCCATGTTCTCATTGTAAACAGACCTATTCATATTCTCATTGTAAACAGACCATCCATGTTCCCATTGTAAACAGACCTGTGCAAATCTAAGACAGATGTGATGTGATTGTAAACAGACCTGTCCATATACACTGTAGATGTCATGTGATTGTAAACAGACATGTCCATATATATTGTCATGTAATTGTAAGCAGACCTGTCCATGTACACTGTAGATGTCATGTGATTGTAAACAGACATGTCCATATATATTGTCATGTAATTGTAAAACAGACCTGTCCATATACACTGTAGATGTCATGTGATTGTAAACAGACATGTCCATATATATTGTCATGTAATTGTAAACAGACCTGTCCATGTACACCGTAGATGTCATGTAATTGTAAGCAGACCTGTCCATGTACACTGTACATGTCATGTGACTGTAAACAGAAATGCCATGCACACGTTTACGTCTGTGAATTGAGATGAGCAGGTTCTGCACCACTGAACTGAGATCAAGTGTCACGGTGAATTGAGATGAGCAGGTTCTGCACCACTGAACTGAGATCAAGTGTCACGGTGAATTGAGATGAGCAGGTTCTGCACCACTGAACTGAGATCAGTGTCACGGAGTGGGTGAGCTACATTTACCTTCATTTCAAGCAAGGGCATGGGGGTGTGTTCTGGCCCGCTCTCACGCATAGAGACTAGGGGTCACCACTGTCATGGACTCCATGTCGCCCAAGGGATTCACTGAAAGAACAACTGAAGTAAATAATGCTATCCAGATACCGCATAAGGAGAAAGATAAAAAGTAATCTACCTGAGAGCTTCTATATCCTCAAACAAATATCTGGAAAAGAACGAAAGACAGATAAATAGCCAAAAGAGGTCCAGTGGGTTTGTAACATAAAACTTAAGAATGCAGGTACTGCATAGCCAACACTGCCTATAGTTGTAAACGTCGTCAGCATTCAACAACTGCACCTCTGGGCAGCTTCACTCATACCGTCAGCATTCAACAACTGCACATCTGAGCAGCTTCACGCCTACTGTCAGCATTCAACAACTGCACCTCTGGGCAGCTTCACGCATACCGTCATTTTTCAGCTTCTATCTCGTGACAGTCGAGTCACAATCAAACACTTACATGAACACGTGCATTCTGTGAGTGTCATGTTTGTAACAAAATCAACTTCACACTCTTCTGCTTGTTCAAGTTATTTAAACGTTAAGGGGGGTGTTCATCCTACCACAAACGTTTAAGCAAATTTACGTTTGTGACATTCACAACATTTAATACAAAACTGGAATTCTTATTTCTTCTCTGTAATCTCTGTAACAATACATTATATACATAAAAAAAAACCTTAGCCTTCAAACATGACATCAAGAGAATGTACTTTTCACTCTGGCTTCACTCAGAAAACCCTGAAAGACATTACTGCCATATCAATGATCAGGGCGGAGATGTTGGTGTGGAAGCCCTGGCTGCTGAAAGGAATGCATGCGACTGGGTCAGATTCCCTGACACTGACAATGAAGTTTTTGTCCTAGAGGGAGGGGGGGGGGGGGGGGGGGGGGGGAACGGGTCTTTCTGGTGGTCACGTGACGTGACCCTGTCAGTGAAATGAACGGCCTTCGCTGTCAGCTCCGTGGTGTGGCGGTCATCCAGGGTCTTCACAGCATCGCAGCACAGCTGGAAGCGGCTGGAACCCCCACAGACAATGACTGGTCTGTTGGCTGCCAGCTCTCCTCATGCTCCACTCGGGTCTGAACACTGAAATCAGTTGCCCATCTTTCAACGTGCCTTTCTCATCGCACACACCGTGATAGAGACACAGCATGGCCATTCTCTGTGCTGATGACAGCGCCAGCAGAGCTGCCAGACAATGGCGTTGGTGTAGCCGAGAGCCGTTATCATCGCCTTGCGGTTGCACACCAAAAATCAAGGCGTCAGGCCCTGCTTAAGAAGTCGAGTATTTATAGACTGGCGCCATTAATTTTTTTTTTGAGAATTCTTATTGTGTCTGAAAGTTGATTCGCTTCATTTTCTTTCCTATGGCCATCAAGGGACAAGCCAGGTGGTTCTAAGCAGGACAGATTAAAATCAAAGGAAAGGGACTATTTGGGCACTTTCAGCTGGCGCAACGATAGGATCATGGGTGAGTGCAAAGGCCTGAAATGTGACGTCAACTAAGGAGGGGAAGGGGGGTGGGATCATGTATTTGAAGATTGCTTGTAATGTCACCGATACAAATCCCCCCGAACAAGGGAAATAACTGGTGGAGAGTTGTTCTTTTGATCAATTATCAGTGTTACATTGAATGCAAGCTCAATTTTATGGTAGGCCTTAAAACGTTGACATAGATTACATACTGTTTCAGTGCCAAATCCTAATTGTGGCGTGTGAGTTACGGTAGGCCTCAAAACGCTGACATGAATTATATAGTGTTGTAGTGCCAAATCCCAATTGTGGCGTGTGGCCTGTGAGCTGGCTGGGTGCAGCACACAGGGGGTACGCTCTCATGAAATCCCCTGATAAATGACATCCCCGGGGTTATTTTGAAATGCAGTAGTGATTGACGTGACATGCATCCCCTGACAAAAGGCGCCCCGGGCTATTTTGGAGTGGCGACGGACAGAACATGGATCGCCTGACAAGCGACATCCAAGTATTTTTGTTGTTGTTGCTGTCCCAACCTTTTGCGCCACCTCAGAGGCAGTGCACACACGCCGCTCATTCCGACACCCCGTCAACAGCGACAGCCCGGTCGGCCCAGCCGCAGCCCCGGAACCGGCAATCCACAGGGAGCAGTCAATGTCAAGTCGTCAAGAGGCAAGCGACCGGAGGAGACACCGCATTGCTGCCGAGTCACTTCGGTGGTGTTCAGTGGTGCCTGCTCTGATCTAACATACGCAGGACACCACCTACTAAGCCCCCTACTGACGACAATAATTGCTTAGTCGCTGACCCGGTGTGAGTGGGCTCTCCCTCCCGTGGGTGCCACCACGTCCGTCCATCGACAGCCCCCATATACTCGCCGATACCAGTGACCCCGACGGAACCAAACCAAGGCTATAGACGTGGAGAGGACATCAAAACTGAGGTCACCATGAGAGCAGGGCATGAAGGGCTACGGAACTTGACACTTTTTTTTTTTAATGCTGATCGATGAGAATGAGGATGATTAAGATGATGCTATGGATTTCCATTTTGGTCTGAGACTACATGACAGGCCTGTACTCTACGCTTCCTTTCATAATATATCCGGCGTCAACCAGGCCCAAGAGATACAGGGCACCTGCAGTATTGGACAGGAAATTTGAGCAACACTCTCAGAAGCGCATCCATTAAGTGGATGAAACTCGAATGTGTGGTCCCAGTCTCCCCAACTGAGTCTGCAGCAAATTCAACTCTGGATAGGAGCCGGTCGGGGCAGAAAAACCCACATGATTCTGATGGGATTCGAACCCACGACCTCCCAGCCGGGAGTCCACGACGCTAACAACTTCGCCACGGCAGCTGGTACATCCAAGGTTTTTTTTTGCAATGGTGAGGGACAGGACATAGATTTCGTCACCAATGCACTCTGATGTTGTTGACAGGATACAGATCCCCTCACCTGCAACACTATGATGTTGACAGGATATAGATCCACTCATCAATAGCACTCTGATGTTGTTGACACAAGACATAGATCTCCTCACCAATAGCACTCTGATGTTGATAGGATATAGATCTCCTCACCAATAGCACTCTGATGTTGTTGATAGGATATAGATCTCCTCACCAATAGCACTCTGATGTTGTTGACAGGACATAGATCTCCTCACCAATAGCACTCTGATGTTGTTGATAGGATATAGATCTCCTCACCAATAGCACTCTGATGTTGTTGATAGGATATAGATCTCCTCACCAATAGCACTCTGATGTTGTTGACAGGACATAGATCTCCTCACCAATAGCACTCTGATGTTGTTGACAGGACACTGATGTTGTTGACAAGACATAGATCCCATCACCAATAGCACTCTGATGTTGTTGACAAGACATAGATCTCCTCACCAATAGCACTCTGATGTTGTTGACAGGACACTGATGTTGTTGACAAGACATAGATCCATCACACAATAGCACTCTGATGTTGTTGACAAGACATAGATCTCCTCACCAATAGCACTCTGATGTTGTTGACAGGACACTGATGTTGTTGACAAGACATAGA